>BQNB010006662.1:3166-96611 GCA_026074375.1 Tanacetum coccineum | reverse complement strand
AATGAAAAATAAGCTTCAAGATAAGCTAGAAACACGAAGACCAAAGAGAGAATAAGCTCAACACACCAATAAGCCCTAAAATTTTTTGTGCCGTAAGCTTATTTGACAAATAAGCCACGAAATTTTTTGATTTGAGCTTATTAAAATAACCACGATCTACCCGAGGCTCTGATACCAAATGTCGAATCCAAATAATCACTTCACTTCATTATGATGAACAAGAAATTAAGCTAGGAGATGAGAAGAATTGTAGAGAGAGAAACTAGATAGAGAAACTAGAAATTGGGAGAGTTACTTGCAAATGTTACAAATGACCAACCTCTTACCTTCCTTGGTGAGGAGTATACGTATCAAAACTAAAAGGATTTCATGCCTTTAGTAATTTTACGGGTCGGGCTCAGGATTACTTGGGCTTTCGCCCGATACACGTGACCGGTTAGCTTACATTTAAGAGCCAGTTTACCCGTCTAGCCTATTACAACGTATATTAATTAATGACCGAGACCTAATATAATTAATGAACGAACTTCCATTGTTCGACTCAATATTTTGAGGCTAACAATAAAAATTACCTATTTACCCACTCGGTTTACTTAATTTGTGAGTTTAACCACGGGATTTTCTACGGCTAACCTTATCCCAAGTAGATCTGTATTGATCATTTATCTATTACGTAAAAAGATATGATTACATCTCACTATTACAAAGTAGGCTTACCTCAAGATGCTATCGCTGTCCCTAAGCACGTAGCCCACCTTTTCAGCTCATCCTGTTAGGCGGTAACCATTTACAGGGGATTAGGCAAAAGAACTTGAAATAAATTTAAAAGGAGCCTTTTTAAAAGATTTTTGCAGTTTTGTAAAAGTGAGTAAAAAACTTTTTCTGTTTAGAGCAAAAAATTGTATAACATTAGTTTGACAAATGATAGATTTGTGATTATAATTGGAAGTAAATTGTATGACATCCATTTTTTCGTTTTCATCCCTTCTTTGAGTTGCTCACTGCTCCGTATATACCCCATTCTGCTTCAAAACCTCTTACATTAGTTACGTTGATAACCTTTAATTCTCTTTCACATATTTAAAACTTACCCCTAAAAGAGTGACAAAGATGCGGGCACCACTGCAACCTAGAGGATGTCCCAATGACACGCCACCACCATCTACATTAAGTTTTGACTGCAAAGCACAAAAAAGATTATTACAAAAAGGTAAAACACTAAAGCTTTATGAATGGATAGTGGATTAGTGATTCTATGTGATTAGGGATGCTCTGAATGTACCTTATCAAAGTACTTTACAGGCCGCTGTCCAAAATGCAAGTTAAGACCATTTCCTGCATGTACACCATATTTGTTAGCCTACATATTTAAAAATATGTAGCTATCAGTATCTTCTCATTGCAAAAGCCTCAAGTTACCAAATTTTCTAATAAGATTAAAAAATGGTGCAGGTCAAACACAATCCCCACCTATTTGTACATGTTAAGCAATTTAGTTTTAATTATTTTTTTACTCCCAAACAGATCAAACGATTTTGTTTTCCTAAAAAGTACAATCGGTAAAAAAGAGCCTAAAAAGGTCAGACGGTTTCAGTCTCCAACATAAGTAAAATTGCTTAAAAATGTAGCACGATGCTAAAAGCCGCCAACAACAACAACGGAGTGTAAGAACAGTTAGACTGGTCAGGGTTCAAGGGAGAATAGTGCCAAAAAAATAGTTAGAGGATTTAGGAACCTTAAATCTTTTACAGTCCAATACTCAGCTTATGAGCTTACTATTCTTTCGCTTATTTATGTATAATACTAATCTACAGGTTGTATATTTATGGAGCTTAGTTTATTTTGAACTTAGCTATATCATGTATGGCCTTAAGCATGATACTGCGTAAGCATAAAAATGACCTTTCAGCCGTAGCTCACTTTTCTGTGTTTGTACACTAACCCACGTATGTTGACAAATCTAATGTCTAAAAATGAGGTAATTACCTTCTAAATAGCTTGAACGCCGAGCTAAAACCATACCGATAGCATGTCGCATGCAATGCTTCATCCACTGTTTGAATAGTTAAGGCTCCTGAAACACTATCACATGAATTGATAAGAGCTACACGAAAGAGAAGCCTAAAGTGGTGAATTGAACATAAAGCCCTCTCTAAGAAAGATAGGCTTCGAAACTTATTTAGAAAATAAAGACATATAAGATTCTAATTTGAGTTATCGAAAACACAATTATATACCGCAAAATCTTTGTATTATGGTGAACCTGTAATAGTTGTTACAACATATTACATATCTGATGGAAATTACATATGGTTACTTACGCAATCCCAGTAGATGTGTCAAATTATCACCAAAGATTGGTTACTAACAAAGCCTGCATAGTAACTAATGTCGTCTTTCTCAGCGATGTTGAAATTCCTTATATGCAAATACAACCAATATTATTTCAAGAACTTTAAATGCCAAAGGTGGTCAAATGATAAAAAGTTAAAATTAATGTAACATAAATGGATGAATAAAAATTAAGTTTAAATGGGTGTTTGTGATTTAGATTAAAATTTCCAGGCCTATTAGGCTCATTTGAAGTTGAAAAAGGCTCATAGAGCACACTTTTTATATGCGTTATTAAGCTGAAATCTAGGCAATTATTCCCCAAAAGATGAGCTTTATAAACTTATAAGCTCAGAAAAAGTGAGTCTATAAAGCCTTTCACCATTAAATAGAGCTCATAAGCCCAAAAAATTAACTAATCCAAACACCCGCTAAGTAACACGTCATAGATTATCCCAATTGAGCATTGAGCTTCCTGAACCTCCTACCTTTTACCTTGCGGCTGTGAGGGCAGGTCTTTTTTTCAAGCAATCATATCTTTTTTTGTATTTTAAGATTTATTTTTATAGCATAATCCAAATTAGAAACACCATTATAGCCTAAACATGCAAATTAAGCATTTTTTAGCAGTACTATAATTAGCATTCTAATCCAAGATCTCTAGTTACCATAATAAAATATTAACTACATAAATAAACCATCAAATCAATAAGATCAACCAAAACCTTATAAAAAACACACATAGAGAAACACAAACCTTGTTTTAAGGAGTGCTTAGCAAGTAATTCTTCTCCGAATGTACAAAACAGAAAAACCAAACAAATGTAAATCTCCACCTTGCAAAGAAAAATAACAAAAGCAACAATTAAGCCAAGAAGACAAATCAAACTCGTGGTGAGGCATAAAGATATTGAGAATATTAGTTAAATGACTTTACCTTATGTGACTTTATCATATCAGATTATAAATTAGCCACCCACATGTTAATAAAAACTATTTACATCAAAACTGTAAACAAAAATCAAAACAACATAAACAATTACGAAAGTCAGTTTACCTTTCAGTATTCTCAATTTTCTCTTCCCAACGCCTCAATAAATCGTGCTCCTGGAAGACAAATCTCCCAACACACTCGATAGCTGCAACAACCAACTAAAAGCAAAAACCCAAAAAAAACCCCAAATTTCAAATCAAAAATCAAACCTTATCTAGATATTTCTAAATTAGCCCTAAAATTTAAAAAATATAAATACTGCACAATTCATAAATTTATAAGCCCCAAAACCAAATACTTGCAATTATCTCCATCGTAATTTTGTTGAGAAGAATCTTCAGAAAGACGATCAACTGTGTGTGTGAAGTTCTGTGAGTCCAAACATGTGTGGGTGGAAGAAGTGTGTGGAAGAAAGAATGAGAAAATAAAATAGAGATGATGCGTGTGGTGGTTTTTGGCAGTAGAAATGTGTATGTACCTCTACGTGGATGTATTACATGGGGGTGGAAGTGAGAGAGAAGGTGAGAGATAGTTTAATTAACATTTATTATATTCGGGTTGGGTCGGGTTTAAGGAGAGAGTGGTAGTTTCAGGCGGGCATGGTGGTAAATGGTGGTTTTCGGCGGGTCGACCCAACACTCATTAAATGCATTTGGGTTGACCCGGTTCCCATTTTTAATAAAGTTAATAATTGATGAGTTAATGTTTTAGGTATATGAGCTTGGAGATGAGTGTTTTTGGTATTGTTGGTCGTTATTAGCCCGAACTTGGTGACTTCTAATTTCTGGAGTATTAATTATTTTTATGTTTATTTCCATGTTTAGTTTAGATATTATTATTGTTGTTGCTTTATTTATTGCTTATATATATATATGTATATATATGTATATGTATATATATGTATATGTATATATATGTATATGTATATATATGTATATGTATATATATATATATATATATATATATATATATATATATATATATATATATATATATATATATACTAGTTACATGACCCACCCGATGGGCGGGTTAGCTTCATAAAAATATGGACTATCTTTTTTCTAAAACACACGCCCAAACACCCTTGAACTATTTTATACTAAAAGATGGTTATAATAGTTATGATACCAAAGCACATACTTTTATAACAAGACATTGAAATTATATTAAAAGCATTATAAGAGATCTAGCTTTCAATAGAAAGCAAGATACATAGCAGTGTAGTACCACACAACAAAAGAATTCAACAATGAGGATACATACATGTAGCCTTCCTAATACACAACCTCACGATTTGCTAACACTGGTAAGAACTAGAATGAGGATCACAAGGATGATAATAAGCAATAAGATCACCCCGACACACATGCACTTCCTGCTACTCCTTTGGTAACCTTTTTCCGTTTTGAGGCTCTTAGTTCCATCATTGAGGTAATGAGCCGCATTCATCACATGGTGCTCGACACACTACTGGTGGTTATTAAGGCGGTAGTTACATGAACTGCCATTGTGATAAAATGTGGTAGAAGGATGACCACAAGTTCAGTGTTGTAATGGTCCTCCATTTGAAATCATTATAAGTCCAACTATAAATGGGTATACTAAAAATCTTAAGATTGCGATGAGTTTTAATACTTAAAAGTTAGAACGTTATAAATTACCGATAACAGCCTAATACATAGTTTAGAAATTATTGTTGCTGTAGGGACTTAAGATGGTCGGTCACATATCAATATATCTTCTATGCTAGTATCTACGGGTTCATAACATTGCACATGAGTTTTATCTCATCTGTAGTTAAAAAGACTTTTTAAGGAGAAAGTCACACAAAGAATTACAATAGCGCGAGAAGGAAGAGCCTATATCAAATTGGATTATATAGCGTATTGTGGCATAGAATTCTAGCTTAACAAAAAAGTCGATAATTCCTTCCTATTGATAAAATGTAGACATAGTTTATTCAGTTTATTCAGTGATTCGTACTACTTATTTCGCCCTGTCCAAACTCAAAAATAAATCACAGACTCGAGATTACATGAGATAATTGCGATGCAAGATAGACTACGACTCATAGATCAATATATCTTCTATGCTATACAATATGTCTAATGACTTGTTCCTTGTTCATATAAAGTCATGTTTTTTTTCACACAGACTGATGTACATCTTTAACATCTTAGAGATTTAATGTAATACTAATTACATCTGAAAGCAAGTTTTACGGTGTCCAAATATAATTGTACTTAGGGCATCCACTATGGTGAACCTTTTAAAAGGTTTATAATTTTGCCACCTCTTACAATGTCATTAATTTAAAAACTATGAACCTATTTTCACAATGAATAAAGCTTTTGAGGTTTATAATTTTTTCAAATAAAAATCAAATACTATCATGATACATAAATTCTTGGACCTCTTCATAATCCTAGACCTTTTTATGTCACCTAGACATGAAATGGTTCCTCACTATGGTAAAAAAATTCTTAGACCTATTCTTGAAACACCATAGTGGATGCTCTTACACATTAAAACATGTAAATTAATACAATTTAATGTAAATCAGCTACTTCAATTTCCTACTTTTACGTAATACAATTTCTTACTTTAATGCTAATTAGTAATAACATATTCACATCTTCAAAAAGCTTGTCCATATGCAAATCTACTTGTACATTAACATAAAAACATTTAAATTTATCAAATTTAAACTACTTTACTTTTAGAAAAAATTACATGTTTCGTACCTATGGTTTATACCAAACATCTAGTTTCGTCCCTATTTTGGATGGTCGTTAATTTTTTTCGTTAAGTCTAACTATTGGAGGGGTATTTTTGTCTTTTTCAGTACACTCACTTGATGACTCACCATTATTACTCACCCACCCCCACTAAACACATTATAACTCATCCATGCCTTTGATTTTTAACCTAGAACCCTAAAAAAGAAAATCCCCAACTGCCACCAAAACTATGAACATCTTGCTGCCACCACCCGCACCACCATATGCAACTACCACTATCGATTAAACATTTTTCTTCTTTATCTCCTTAAAAATGGATAGCCACCACCATTTCAGACCCACCATCACCATCACGACGTCCCCCCAACCACCACCACCACATCGCGACCATCACCACGCCACTGCCCCCATCACGTCATATCCACCACCACTTCGCAACCATCACCACCGCGTCGCAACCACCATTGTTTTTTTTGTAGATCTATACATTGTATAAGTAGATCTATAGATTGTATCCCCCCCAACCACCACCACCACATCGCGCCCATCACCACGCCACTGCCCTCATCACGTCATATCCACCACCACTTTGCAACCATCACCACCGCGTCGCAACCACCACCATTTTTTTGTAGATCTATACATTGTATAAGTAGATCTCTATAGATTTTGAAGGTGGGTCGTATTGCATCCATGGCGACCATGCGCACTAAATTTCGCCACAATTCCAGCCGTGGGACCGTCACCATTTCAAACACACTAATCAAATGTGTTCATCAACCCGTTCAAATCTACAACATCGCCATGCGTTTTAGTCATTATATTGGTGCATGCTTTTCATTTTAATTAACATAGTGGCAGTGGTGTGTTTTAATTTGAATTGGGTTGAAGACGATGGAGATTAAGAGGTAGAGGTGTTTGTGTGGTTTTAGATTTTTTTGTATGTGTTTTGCTTAGAACAAGAAATGAATGTGATTGTGAAAGTTTTTGGATCTAGTTATGTATTTGTGTTTGCATATAATAATAATAATAATAATAATAATAATAATAATAAAAAGCTGGTGACATGAGCAAAAAGACCAAAATACCCTTTTAATAATTAGACTTAACGGAAAAAGTTAACGACCATCCAAAATAAGGACGGCCAGTGTTACAAGTTTTAAAATTAGGGACGACTGGTGTATTTAAAATGAAATAAGGACGAAACTTGATGTTTGGTATAAACCATAAGGACGAAACATGTAATTTTTTCTAAATCAAAAGAAAAAGAAAAGAAAAGATAAAAAACACAACCTATTTGTCTCTTTCCTCCTCACTTCCCCGACGAGCGAACTTCTGGCGAGCCACCTTGGTGGGGTGGCGAGTGAATGGCGAGAGGCGGCGAGATGTCACGTCGGAACGCTCCATACCGTTTGCTCTCATAGGCTCATATATCTCTAGACATATGTTTATTTAATATGATACCAAAAATTCCCAATAAATACTTGCCACAAAAATATTGGGAGTCTGATGTCGTAAAGCAATGAAGTTTATAATAGGCAATAATACCTTATTAAAACTTTGGAAATCAAGAATCTTGAGAGTTCATCATACCAAGGCTCCTTCTCCCGGAGCTTATTTTAATCTCATAGAGAAGCTTTCCTTAGCGATAAAACTTTTCTGGAATGACAGGATCAACGAATCCGACTAGGGTTGTGCACTACATAAACCACCTCCTTTCAATGGACGTCATTAAGAAATGCAATTTTTCACTCCATACTGATAACATTGGACAAAGACTTGTTGCAGCTATCTGCTGAACAAACCCTGACGACTAGCCTCATCAAAGAGAGCAACTGAGCACATGATTCTTCAAAAATCAATATACCCTCGTTCCCTGAGCTTAAACCCTTTTCGAGCAAGTAGTTCTTTGTTGCGAATTACACTTTGGTCTTCATCCTTTTCTTCCTGAGCATAACCCTTTTCTACAAGTCGTGCTTTGTTGCGAATTACAGTTTGGTCTCCATCCTTTTTGTTTTTCCATAACCACTTTAGCTTGATTACGTTCTTGCTAAAAGGTTTGTCAACGAGTTCCTAAACTTGTAGTCTGTCAAACTGATGAAGTTCTTCCTGCATTGCTTCTATCCATGCAGAATCAGCCATTGCTTCCTTAATGTTTTTCGGTTCAACAATACTCACGGTGAGTGCGAACATACACATTTCAGGATCTGTTGCAAGTTGTCGTCTTGTTTACACTGGCTTAGATGGATTGCCACGAACTTGAGTTAATGGGTGATCTTTTGTCCATCATTCGGAATCTTGAGGTTGATTGAAGTTATGCACATTTGAATTACCAATATTGCGTGAGGAGGACTCAACATTTTCTTGTACCGGTGTACAGAAAGGATTGGTAAATTCTGCTTAATTATCGTTGTTTTCCTCAGCATGAACATGTGTTGGAGTTGATGGTTCTGTTGTAGGGTGAATATTCGTTGAAGGTAGTGTGTCTTGTTTAGCAGAATCGTCGGTGGGAGAAGAAGACTTGTTGACATGTGAAGTACCCGCATTGAAAAATTCATCGTACAAAGGACCAAAAAGAAGATCCAACTCCTGTTGTGATGGAACTGTTGTATCTGCTGAAGGAGAAACATTTTGTATTTCTGGTGCGGGGTCAGGGTTGTCATAATCTGACGCCTTTTGTCATTGGGGAATGAGGCTTGCAGTGTCATTAGCAACAGACGTCTCAGACATCTCTTTGAACTCATCAAATCTGAGATGGATGGATTCAACTATCAACCTTGTTCTCTTGTTGTAGACACGATATCCCTTTGACTGAGTGGAGTATCCCACCAAAATGCACGGATCCCCTTTTTCTTTCATCTTATCCAAATTTTCACCATCTCTTGTTAAGTAACAAGTGCAACCAAAGATGTGAAGGTGTTTAATTGAGGGTTTTCTGTCATTAATGATGTGATATGCCATTTTCTCATGAGTTGGGATGATGATTGATCTGTTTTGAGTATAGCATGCGGTTGCAATTGCTTCAGCCCAAAAGAATAAAGGAAGTTTAGAAGCCGAAAGCATCGTTCGAGCAGCCTCAACGAGAGTGCGGTTTCGTCTTTCGACAACGCCGTTCTGTTCAGGTGTTCGAGGAGTAGAAGTTTGATGCTCAATTCCTTCTTCTTTAAAGAATGCATTAAGTGTCTTGTTTAAGAACTCAGTGCCTCTGTCAGTGCGAACAGAAATTACTGGGGCTTGAAGATTTCTTTGGATCATCGTGAGAAAGTCTTTTAAAACTTCTGGTGTTTCATCCTTGGAACGTAGAAAGAGAGTCCAAGTGTATCTGGAGTAGTCGTCGACAATTACCAGAATATATTTCTTCCCATTTATGCTTGCAACCCGCATTGGACCACATAAGTCCATATGAAGCAAATTTAACCGTCCTTTTGAACTTGGAACAGTCTTTGACTTGAATGAACTTCGTTTTGCTTTACTCACTTCACAAGAGGAACATAGTTGATCCTTGACATACTTCAGTTTTGGTAAACCAATCACAACATCTTTCTTTGAAAGCAAGTTGATGTAGTCGAAGTTGAGATGAGAAAGTCTTCGATGCCATAACCATGCTTGAGTTGGTGATGCTTTAGCCATAAGACAGATTGGAATTGATGAAGTTGTTTCTTGAAGAGAAATTACCAAATGTCGGTCACCCAATAATCACTTCACTTCATTAAGATTAACAAGAAAATAAGCTAGGAGGTGAGAAGATTTGTAGAGAGATAAAGTAAGAGAAAGTCAAGAGAGGAAAAATGGAATGGTTGAATTCTAGCAAAGTGTGAAACATACAATGAGAACCAACACTAGGGGTGTTAACGATCCGAGTCGAGTCGAGTATTAAGCTATTTAGGCTCGGCTCGTAAGACTATTATTCTTCTCGAGCTCGACTCGAGCTCGAATAGTTTTTCTTAGCGTGGCTCGAACTCGGGATCGGGTATCCCAAAGCTGTCCAAGCTCGAACTTGATACTCGTTTATTTATGTATGTATCTTATATTCGAGCTAAATATGCTCATTTATGTTCTCGAGCTCGATTAGTTCGTTTAACAAAAATAGCATACCATATAGTTAAGATAACAAAGCCATGCATGTTTTATGGTTGAAAAGTTGCTTACTGGATATCTAATATGACAACCAAATCATAAACATAAGCAAAACAATACATTGAAATAAAGAAAGTTCATCAAATGATCTACAAAATGATAACGTTTTAAACATGGCAACGGATTACATCCAAATTACTTAAAGAACAGACCAAACAAAATAACCAAATTCATAAAACACATTCTCATTGTTCTTCAAAAGCTCCACCATTAAATGCCATCTCATCAAAAGCTCCATTCCATTGCCATACAAACCTGCAATATAAAAAAATACAACAAATTATTGGTTAGATAAAATATAGCTTTAAAAATCTCGTAACTAAATAATCAAAAGCCACTGACCATTTCCATTTTCATAGATTAGGAACATCCATCAAGCAGATCTCTTGCATTTGTTTTTCTTTCTGCAAAATAAACAAACAAATAAGTTTCAACTTCTCAAATGATCAATATAAGCTTAATATTTAGTCACATATTACCCATTGCAGCTTTCTTTGCTCCACAAGTTTCAAGATGCCTTTTAAGTGTTGTTTACTCCTTATAAATTTTCTTTAGAAGTTCTTTTACTTCCTCAATTTTCTCAGTAAGTGTCTCCTTGTCATAAATCTCCTTAATCATATCCTTCCACACCGGAGACTTTTTAGCTCGCTTCCTCTTTGTAAAAGGATGGTTTTCATCAACACTATGGTTTGTACCAGAATCAACTTCAAGATTGATCGAATTTGGAGGATCCGAAGATCCAGGACTTTCATTTGGATGGGATGCCATCTGCCAACATTTATATCAATCATATATTAGACATAAGAATCTTAACTCAAATTTATCTCTTGATAAAACAAGAAAAAATCATAACACATAAGCATTTTGGAAAGAAAAAAAAGATATGATTGTTAACTGATATAGAAAAACCACTTACATCAAGAATGAAGAAGAAAACCTCCCAAGTTATGATTGTTAACTGATAATAGCGTGTTCTTTATAGAACCCATTGGCCAATCGGTGCTCATGAGTTATGAGCCGTATTTTTTGGAGAACTAAAAGTCTTTTCGAAGAAATAAAAGCCTTTTTGGAGAACTAAAGAGTAAATGATGTTTATTTCTAGGATTCTTATATTTTTTCTACTTTTGAATGTATAAGGATTGCATACGTTTGTGACAGGTGAAGATTATAATGTAGCCCATTTATTTATGTATTATACGGTTTTATATTCTATAAAATAAAAAAGAATATGAAAAATGATGAATGTTTATACTATTGAATTTTTTTGGTAAGAATTATCATTACATATTAACATGATTTACATCTTAAACGTCGAGTATAAGACGATTCGTTGTATTCTCATTAAGAGGTCATGGGTTCGAGTTTCGGTTCATATTTCACTTTTAGCCTTAAGAATGTTCATAATCGAAATACAACCTTAAGAATATGTAACACCGCACCCAAGGTTCGTAATCAATGATATAGTGTGATACCGCACTCAGAGCTCTCAATCGAATGGCATTGTAAAATTATTGTGGTCACCGTACCTATAACTATTGAAAAATATGAGATCATGGTGGTGACATCAAGAATTTTATCAAGATCTATCGGCATGATATCACGAGATTTTATATCAAGAGGTGTAAGTAGGGTGACAATATGATTCGATTATGAGCTTTGGCCTTTGGGTACTTTTTAATAGCTGTAGATACGGTGACTGCAAGAATTTTACAATATCATTCAATTAAGAGATCTAGGTGTGGTGTCACACTATATGATTGATTATTCATGCTAAGAGTGCTCCCATAAGCTCATTATATAGTGTAGCACCGCACCAAGGCTCTTAATCTATAATATAGTGTGACACCACACACAAAGCTCTTAATCGAATGGCATTGTAAAATTATTGTGGTCACCGTACCTATAACTATTGAAAAATATAAATATGAGATCATGGTGGTGACATCGAGAATTTTATCAAGATCTATCGGCATGATACAAAGATTTTATAATCAATAGAGTAAGTATGAACAATGTGCTGATTCGATTATGGCTTTGGTGCCTTTGGGTACTTTTTAATATGTCGAAGTACGTGACTGCAAGAATTTTTAACAAACTATTCAATTAAGAGATCCAGGTGTGGTGTCGCACTATATGATTGATTATTCATGCTAAGAGTGCTCCCATAACCTCATTATATAGTGTAGCATCGCACCAACACTCTTAATTTATAATATAGTGTGACACCACACACAAAGCTCTTAATCGAATGGCATTGTAAAATTATTGTGGTCACCCTACCTATAACTATTGAAAAATATGAGATCATGGTGGTGACATCAAAATGTTTTAATCCAAGATTTATAGGCATGATAGCACGAGATTTTATATCAAGAGTTGTAAGTATGGTGACAATATAATTCGATTATGAGCTGCAAGAATTTTACAATATCATTCAATTAAGAGATCTAGGTGTGGTGTCACACTATATGATTGATTATTCATGCTAAGAGTGCTCCCATAACATCATTATATAGTGATCGATTATTCATGCTAAGAGTCATGAACAACTAAGAGTGCTCTTATAACATCATTATATAGTGATATTAGTGAAGCACCACACACAAGACTCTTAATCAATCATATAGTGTGACATCGCACGAGAAGCTCTTAATCGAATAAAATAGTAAAATTATTGTAGTCATCGTACCTATAACTATTAACAAATACTTAGAGCTCATAATCGAATGATATTATCACCATCGTACATACATATCTTAACAAATGAAATTCTTATCGTGAAGACGTGAATACAAAGGACCTGACATTCAGCATTTGAAATGTAAATCACGCAACATCATAATAGTTTTTATACATTTTGTGATATAGCTTAATTGATATGTCTTTTAAAATTAGTTTTATGATATCTCTTATATTAGTAACTATATCTTAGTTGATTTTAGTAGATATTGATCATTCAATTTTTATTGATTGATATGTCTTCCAAAATACTTTCTAATACAAAGTAGATTAAACATATTAAAAACATATTTTATCATTCATAAAACCAAAATAATTTTATAAACGAGTCTTATGGTTTTGACTTTTGAGAAAAAAAATCACTCGCTTGCAAATTAGATTAAACATATTAAAAACATTTTTTAAAGTGTTATGGCTTATAGAATATAAACTACCTGAAGAAGGAATTTCTATAAAAGATTGGTGGCCCAAATGGTTATCACTTTGTGCTTTTACACCATTGGTCACGTGTTTGAAACATTTTGCAACCAATAGTATTTGTTTTAATCAAGCTCATGTGTAATATAAACTCGTTCGACTCGAAAGCTCGAGCTCGTTCGGATCGTTTGGCTCGTTCGGCTCGACTACTAAACGAGCTCTCGAACGATCCGAGTCAAGTATTATATTTTTTTGGTTCGGCTCGTTAAACTTATCGAGTAATCTTCTTTGCTTGAACTCGAATCAAACTCGAATACTTAAAGCTCGAACTCGACTTAGACGATCTCGATCTCGAGTAGTTCGTTAACTGCTCGACTCGAAAATACCCCTAACCAACACCCTCTCCATCCTTGGAGAGGGGTATTTATAGTTAAGACTAAAAGGCTTGCATGCCTTTAGTAATTCTACAGGCCGAGCTCGGGTTTACTTGGGCTTTTGCCCGATACACGTGACCGATTAGATTACAAATAAGAGTTCGTTTACCCGTCTAACCTATTACAACGCATATTAATTTAGTGACCGAGACCTAATATAATTATGAACGAACTTCCATTGTTTGACTCAATATTTTGAGGCTAACAAACGGGAATGGAAATCGAAATGGAATGAATGGGGGTTCAAGAGGAGTTGCTAGAGTTTGTACCTATAAGGATTTTTTAAATTGTCACCCTCGCAACTTTTATGGGACTGAAGGAGTTGTAGGTTTGACATGATGGTTTGAGAAAATAGAGTTTGTATATTGTATAAGCAACTGTCCAGTGGATTCTCAAGTGAAGTTTGCTACATGCACCTTGCTGGATGGTGATCTGACATGGTGGAATTCCCATGTGCAGGCTGTAGGGTTTGATGAAGCCTATGAGATGTCATGGAAGGACTTGATGAAGTTGATGATTGAAGTTTACTGTCCTAGGAATGAGATTCAGAAGTTGGGGAATGAGCTGTGGAATTTGTGTGTGAAAGGGACTGATATCGCTGGGTACACACGTCGATTTCAGGAGTTGACGTTGATGTGTCCAAGAATGGTCCCAGAAGAGGAAGATAAGATTAAGAGGTTCATCTGGGGACTCCCAGACAACATTAAAGGGAATGTGACCTCCTCTCAACCCGCTGGACTTCAAGATGCCATCAAGATGGCCAACAGCCTGATGGATCAGAAAGTCCGTGCTTATGCTGCAAGAAATGCTGAGAAAAAGAGAAAGCTTGAGAACCAACCACGGGATAACCGAGTGCAACAACCACCTTATAAGAGGCAGAACGTGGTAAAATCTTACACGGTTGGCACCAATGAGAAGAAGGCTTATGCTGGAACTCTGCCATATTGTAACAAGTACAAGTTACATCACTCTGGTCCATGCACTGTGAAGTGCTTGAGTTGCAAGAAGGTTGGTCACATGGCGAGAGATTATAAGAACCAAGCTGCTACCACCAACCAGAGGGCTCTGGTGGTTAATTAGAGGCCTAATATCACTTGCTTTGAGTGTGGGAGACAGGGGCACTACAAGAGTGACTGTCCAAAGTTGAAGAACCAAAACCATGGTAACCAAGCTGCAAACACAGAAGCTCGAGGAGGAGTATTTGCCTTGGGCGAAGGAGAAAACAACAATGACTCCAACGTCGTCACGAGTACGTTTCTCCTCGGGTACGTTTCTCCTCAATAACCGTTATACATCAATTTTTTTGATTCTGGAGCCGATAAGAGTTTTATGTCGACTACTTTAGTGCATTAATTGACGTTACCCCAACTGCCTTAGAAGTAAGCTACGCTGTCGAATTAGCCGACGAAAGAGTTGTAGAATCTAATACCGTCTTTAGAGGATGTACGTTAAATTTGCTAGACCACCCCTTCAATGTTGATTTACTACCCGTAGAGCTCGGTAGTTTTGACGTCATTATAGGTATGGACTGGTTGTCCAAGTACCACGCTGTAATCATCTGTGATGAAAAGATCGTTTGAGTCTCTTATGGAGACGAAGTGTTGACGATTTAAGGAGATGGAAGCAACGGTGCGAGTAATTCAAGGTTGAGTATTGGTGTGTGTTTAATTACACATACCTTTTACCACTAAAAACAGACTTAAATGACCAAAAACGTACCAAAAATACATTGTATTTGTAGGTTTTGCATTTGTATTATGCAGGAAATGGATATCCAAGAAAAGGACAAAAATCGAAGCCAAAACGACAAAACCGAGCACGAGAACGGAAAGACCGTGAGAAGTCAAAAAGACCAAGTCAAAGTCAACAAAAAAATCAAAGTCAAAGTCAACCCGGGGAAGTGGCATTGGAAAAAGCATCGAAAACCAAACCCGAAAACCTAAATTGCCAAAAGTGGGCCCACCCGTACCCACCTAGTGGGCCCGGGTTAGTGCACTTATATATTACAAACTTTATAAACCGAAAACCTTATAAAAAGACCAAAGTCTTTTTAACTATAACCGGCCCAACAAACAAGCTGATGAGTGCTAAAACACACATCTTTTGCACCCCGTAAAACACTATTAATTAGACTAAAAATGCTAAAATATGGATAATTATCTTGCAAATATGTTTGTTTGGTATTTTTATGCCTTGCAAGTAAAAAGATTGAAAATGGTGCAAAAACAGGAATTATCGAGCTTAATTTGGTCAAGTCTAATTATTACTCAAGCTGAGATGAAGTTGTGAAAAGTCCCTGAGCATACCAGTAGAAAGAGCACGAGAAAACGATTCAAACGGTGCCCTCGGATTTTGATGGTCCAGCCCGTAACCCACTTAACGGGCTGGACCAGCCCAAGCCCAATTCATAAAGCCTATAAATAGCCCAATAATGAAATAATTGAAATTGATTTGAAGAAGGCGACGTTACAGCATGTGGCTCAAAATTAAATAAAATAAGCTCATGTGACAAAGCACTATCACATTGAAGAGCGAATGGGAGAAAGCCGCGTGGCATAGCAATATGTTTACTTCTTTCAAATTAATAGTAAATAATCAAACAGATCAAAATTGTGCGTACCAAGAAAGCCAAAAGGAAGACCACGTGGCAATCAAACAGCCGGTGGATCATTTATTATTCATTTTGCGATCCGAGGGACACTGGATCCAAGGAAATAATTGGCTCCTAATGATTGGCCAATTACAAAACACCCCCTTCTCACCCCTATAAAATCTATTCGCTCCCTTCAATTTGGAGAGCTAGTTCTTATTATTTTTTTAGTTTTTAGCTTATTTCTTTTTAGTGATAGCTTATTTCATTTTTCTAGCTTATTGTACCTAGCTTATTTCGCAAGCTTAATGTGATGATGTATTAAAGATGTTTAAAAGTTGATTTAAGATCTTGTTTTGTTAATTTGGTGCTTAATCTCTTATTTTCTTCTCCTTGTCGTGTAGCTTATTCTAAGAGCTGATTATTCGTGCTTATTTTCATGACTTATCATTCTCAAAAGTTCTTTAAAGATTAGAAAATGACTCCTATAAGCCATCAAAGCTCATTCGATCCATTTTCATTTGTTTTTAAAGCACTTTTCAAATGATAAGCTACAATAAGCTCGAAAATAGCTTATAGTTGTGCTTATCTTATTTTTGTTTTAATAGAAGCTCATATTTTCAGATAAAATAAGTTTCTAAGTAGCTTATTTGGTCGAATGTGAGCTTAAATTGTTAGATTGAACTTTTGAGTGCTTAAGTGCTTAATCGACTTGTCGTTTGAGAAGTTTTATGAGCTTATTTGCTTACTAAACGTCCTTGTTGCTATTTTCTGTGGCTTATTGATTAGAGTTTAGATTATCTAGTTTAATGTTTAGCTTATTTAGTCGTTAAAATTGTAGATCTCGAATTCGTTATTAAGGTTTGTGGTTAAAAAGAGCTTTCCTAGTTGTTTTAGTGTAATTTGCTTATTCTCGTGTGCTTATTCTGAATTTGAGTTTTATTGGTTCGGGCTTATTTGTTGGCTTATATCTAGTGCTCATGTTACTCGTCCTTATAAATCTGTGAGATTGGATAATAAAAATCGAATTTGGGCCTTGAATTTGTTTGGGACTAAATTGTGACCTTATTGATTTTGGGCTTTCGTTGCGTTGGACTTAGTTAAGTTGGAACTGGGCTAGTTTAATTCTAGGCTTGCGGTTTAAAAACAGAACTGAAATATTGGAAACATGATATACTTTGTGCCACTCACATATCTATACATACATTATTATTACTATTAAATATTTAATATAACTTTGTTACTGTTAACAGTTTTCATTTGTTTTTGTGATTTACTTTTGGTACCGGTCAACTCACGAGGCGCGGAGCTTAAGGGTTTATTTAGCTAGACCGAATTTGATTATTTGTTTTAGCTAAATAAATCGGGTGGTATTCGTTTATTTGCTGCTCTTCAATTCGGTTCCATTTTCTATCATTTTTCAATTAATTAGTGTAGCTTTAGTATAAAATATTTTGCTTTGCTTATTTAATCATTATGAGTAGCGAGTAGTTTAATTAGTGCTTGATAAGTGATATTGTGAATTGGAAATTAAGTGTGGATTTAAAAAAGGGTTTAATTAATAAATAATCTTCGATTATTTAGATTTATAGTTTGAATGTTTCAAAGGGCAAAAGCCAGAGAAATAGTCAAACTAGACATCTAGTAATTAGTATATTTTTAAGAGATTTTTGTCAAAATAAACCAATGTTGTGAGATAATTATCTTTTTTAAGGAAATTAATTCGTTAATAAACCTAAATTCACACTTAAGGAACATTTCACGTCACTTAGCAAGCATATTTGTCATATATATCTTTTAGATCAATTTTAGTATAATCTTGTAATTTTAAATCTTAGAATTAATATTAGTTTAATTTTCTTAGTGTTAAAAATAGTTTAAAAGCCAAAAACTTGAATGACAATCAAGCTCGATTTACAACTTGAACGTAGATTTCCATTCACCTCTCGCCGAGAAAAATGATACCCGTGTTGATTACTTATTATTCTTTCCTAAGAATAATTTGTATGATACTTTGCTTACGTATTATATACGTTTTATAAATATATATATATTATATCTGAGGGTTTATTTGATAAACGCGTGTTGAAAAACGACAACATCAAAATGGCGCCGCTGTCGGGAAGAGGTGTAGCGATTTTTACGGGATTGTTTGTGTTCGAGCCTTAAAGATCCTTTCTTCAGAAAGTTTATTTTCATTCTTATAAAAAATATAAAAATCCAAACATATTTTTTCTTCTTATTTTATTTTTATTTTCTTTTATAAATATTAAAAATACCAAAAATATTTTTATTATCTTTAAAAAAAAATTCAAAAAAAATATTCTCTATCCTCTTATTCATTTAATTCTTATCTTCTTAATCCTCTTATCCGTTTAATTCTTCGACATGTCTTCGTATAACCATTTTGGTTGTTCGTGGTGTGGGGGTCCGTTTAATGGTGGAAACTTTTCGAGCTGTAGCTGTGTAGGATCCGGAAATGAGTTTGTCTATGACCCAAATCCTTATTCTTATAATGAAACACCGAACTTCTTCAACCAACCTCCACAATACCAATACGAGACATACTCGTGTGAATTTTGGGGAGGGAACTCTCATCCGGGTTACGATTGTCAAACAGGGAACACACCCGTCTTTGATCAGGGTCCCTGTTACAATCAAGACTTTGGATTTAACCAACCTCTACATTATTTTCCGAGTCAACCACAACAATTTCCTTGTGAAAATTGCGGGGTTCTTCATGAAAATTTCCAGTGTCAACCGATGAACCAAAATTTCAATTATTCTAATTCTTTCGGTTTTGACCAAATTTAACCCCCGCAGCAGTTCGACAATCATCAGCCTCAAGAAATTCCAGAAGTCATTTCTTTCTTTGATAGTGAAACAAAGAACGAGCTTTATAAAATGATGGAAGATTTTACGGAAAGAATGAATCAAGAGTTACATAAGCAGGAGGTTTTACTTGCAGCTCAAAGAGAGCAAGAATTACTTGCTCAAAAGCAAGCAGCTCAAGAAAAGGAAGAACCACCACAAAACTCCGACTTTCGTCAACTTATTGAAGAAGTGTGTGGCACAAAAGTTTGTAAAGAGCAAAAGCAAAATATGGAAGATACGATGCTAGATTCGCTTGAAATTTGTTGACAAAAAGAGCTTTATTGTATTCATAATAATGTTGATGATCTATTTAAAAGTGCTTTTAATTCTAAACTTCTCTCTATTAATTCTCAATATCTCGATAAGGAAAAGCAGGAAGTAAAGAATATTGCAGAGCCGACAGCTAAACATCAAACTCGAATTTCACCGTGTTTAAAGAATTTTAAAGTTATTCACAAGGAGAGCATTATTCCTTTGAATAAAATGCCTCAGATTTGTTTGGTTAATGCTATCACACCTGACTTACCAACCGAAGAACCTGAGTACTCTCTAATCATGGGGAATGAGAAACATAGCACTATTTCTAAAAAGGAATCGGACGAATTCATAAAGTACAGTGTTGAGGACCTTATTCCAATCCCAAGAGAGTCCAAGGATACATCCGATAGTGATAGTAAGAACGTTTTACCTTCGTGTGATAATTTCTCTCCTATTTTTTAGGAAAAATCCGTGACTTTCTCTAACCCTCTTTTCGATTCAAATGATTTTACCTTTAGTGATAACGAGTCATGAGGACGTTCCGGAAGATGTTAAAATTTACTCGAACCCTCTTTTTAAATTTGACGATGAATATATCTCTAGTGACGTAAATCCTCTTTTTGATGAGGTGTTAGAGGACATTGAGTGTAAGGATTCTTATGATTCCAACCTTGACGAGTCGACTTTCCTAGTCACACCTCTTTCCGATTCTAATGAGGATGGGTTTTTCACTCCTAATGACGACGTTGAGCTTCTTTTTCACCATGATCCGTCTATAAGCATTGTTTCCAATCTTGAGGGATTCATCGATGAACCGCCTCTCGAAGAGAATGATGATTTAATTGATCTGGAATAAAAAGAAAATGACTAGAAGAAGATTTTGTACGATACTCCAATTGATGATTTGATTACCGAGGATAAAGTTTTCGACCCCGGGATTTATGAGAAAAGTTTTTCTCCGACATTTGTGAAGTTAACCTTTGAGGATCGCCATTATTTTCCCATCACATTTGTTATCCGAATATTTCTTCCTCATCTCACTTATTCGGTGGATTCTCCTTTTCTTCCCTCCTCCGGAAGTGAGGATACTATTTTTGACCCCGACATCTCCACTTTTCATTTTTCTTCTCTTAAGCCGGTGGCATATGAAAATCCGATGGTGATTTTTCCATTCTTCTGTTTCTGCCCCAAGGTCAAAGGAATTCGGGGAGAGTCAAGCTAGAGACTCGCACAAAAACAAGCGCTTCTCGGGAGGCAACCCGTGTCTTTTTTTCTTTCTATTTTCTTGATTAATAAGTGAGTGTGATTTTATAGCCCAAGTGTGGGGGCGTACTTCTTTCTATGGTATGTGGTTTCGTTTTTGCAGGATTCCTTAAGATCATGAAGACCCGTACTTGTTTTCAATCCTCCAATCATTCGGTTTTCGATCTTTTGCTTATTATGGAATCCTAAATCCTGATCATGTATATATATTGTGTTTCCTTTTTTACACTTAGAATTTTTTTGCATTTGCCTTTTTCATTCCTAAGTATGGGGGTAAAACCTGATATTTTTAAACATTAAGGCCAATGTTCCATTCTAAGTGTGGGGGGGAGGGTTTCTATCGAAATGTGATCATACCTGTGCCTTGCTGTGTCCCTTGCAACCCCGTTTTGGCCAAAATTTTAAAATGTGTGTAGAAAAAGTTAAAATATAAATAGCTAGAAGAATAAAATAAAAAAAATAGTTGACACGAATGTAGGTTTTCTGTTGGTGAGAACGAAAAGTAAATTTTGACTCGGCCGGTTTTATATCTTAGCTTTCTCCTTAACTTTATATAGATTGATTTTTGCTAATCTTTTATACAAGGAGCTATAAAACACAAGTCTAGCTTGAAAAAGTCAAGACTTTGCAAGTTCCCATAATTGATTTTAAATATGAGAAGATCGATTTATTAGAATTAAGATTGTTGCCAGTCTATGTGACTTGTTAAAGTGCCGATCTTAATTCGCTAGGCTAAGTATTTACGAGTTTCTTTATTAGAAATTTTAAATTGTGAAGAACAAGAGATGATAGAGTAGAGTATAAGTTTTGATGCTAAACATAGAATAGTTGGATTTCTTTAAGGCTAATAAAGGTTAATTGTGGCTTTTTGCTCCCATCAACTTTATTATATGTTATATAAATGTTTAATATATTAATAAGTTTCTTTGGTTTTTGTGATTCTTAGTTTAGATCACTTCATAGAGATTCCTTCTGGTGAAAGTAAGGTACACGTCGAGGTTTTGTGAATGTTGTGGGGAAATAGACTCCTGGATCATGGTCGGCTCGCATACTGATGTGGCAGTTGTTAAAAGACCATAGGACTTGAAATTTGGCTATTAATAATAATATAGTATGGAATTAAACCGAAAGACGGAAAATAAGACCTTCCTTGATCTTGGTCGGCTCGCATTCCAATGTGTCAGTCGTTTAAAGGGTGATGGTATTAATAATAATATTAAAAAACTTTGGGCTGATTATAAGTTTTATCTGCCTCTTGCCGGCTCACAACTGATGTGACGGTCTTCCAGTTAAGGACATAGTTATGATGCAGTCTTCTAAATAAGGCACATAGTAATAATAATCCGAGACTGATAAAAGTTTGCTGCATCTTGCCGGCTCACAACCGATGTTGCAGCCTTCTAAAAGGTCGAGGAAATTACCGAGGTCGAAATATGTTTGCTGCATCTTGCCGGCTCACAACCGATGTTGCAGCCTTCTAAAGGACCGAGGTTTAATAATGTTGCAATAATAATAAGTATAAAGCCAAATTTCGACTCCGGGGTTATCTAAATAAAGCCTCCGTCTCTGGACTCGTAGTTGAGTTGTTTCGGATGAAATAAAAAGGATAACCCCTAAATCATGCGAAATTAGAACCTTAATGTGGACCTTATTCTCACCATATCGTCTCTTTAGGAAAGGATTTCAAACTAATTGTGGTCTAAACCGGGTTTACTTTATATTAATAAGGGCATAATTTATTTGTCACCAATAATAATAATAATAAAATCTTGAGATACAAAATTAGGAATAAGGGAGGAAAAGTAAGTACACAATTAGCTTTTATGAGTAGTGTTAGCATCATAACTTGTATTTTACAATGATCTTGTTTTTAAGCTTGGCTTGGAGAGGTGAAAGTCTGGGTCGATAAATTTATCCATTTGGACACTTTTTGTGCTTTTTGTTCCGTGATCCGAAAAGTTATCAATGAATAATGAAAGCAATACATTATGTCACACATGAATAAGTTGTAAGTTGGAAATTATAAAAATTTAAAAAAATAATAGGGTAAAACGTGGGTGCTGGCGAATTAAATGATTTTTGAACCTTTTAATGGATTTTTTCTGTTCTTGTTTGATTGTGAGGGGGTCATAAGTTAAAGGGGGATAAAATTATTTATTTCCAGGCTTGTTTTATTTACATTGCGTGTAGGACCAGCAATGGCTTAGTGTGGGGGAATTTGATGGGTGCTAAAACACACATCTTTTGCACCCCGTAAAACACTATTAATTGGACTAAAAATGCTAAAATATGGGTAATTATCTTGCAAATATGTTTGTTTGGTATTTTTATGCCTTGCAGGTAAAAGGATTGAAAATGTTGCAAAAACAGGAATTATCGGGCTCAATTTGGTCAAGTCTAATTATTACTCAAACTGAGATGAAGTCGTGAAAAGTCTCCGAGCATACCAGTAGAAAGAGCACGAGAAAACGAGTCAAACGGTGCCCTCGGATTTTGATGGTCCAGCCCGTAACCCACTTAACGGGCCAGACCAGCCCAAGCCCAATTCATAAAGCCTATAAATAGCCCAATAATGTAATAATTTAAATTGATTTGAAGAAGGTAACGTCACAGCATGTGGCTCAAAATTAAATAAAATAAGCTCACGTGACAGAGCACTATCACATTGAAGAGCGAATGGGAGAAAGCCGCGTGGCATAGCAATATGTTTACTTCTTTCAAATTGATAGTAAATAATCAAACGGATCAAAATTGTGCGTACAAAGAAAGCCAAAAGGAAGACCACGTGGCAATCAAACAGCCGGTGGATCATTTATTATTCATTTTGCGATCCGAGGGACACTGGATCCAAAGAAATAACTGGATCCTAATGATTGGCAAATTATAAAACACCCCCTTCTCACCCTTATAAAATCTATTCGCTCCCTTCAATTTGGAGAGCTAGTTTATTGTTCATATCTTAAAAAAATGTGTGTAGAAAAAGTTAAAATATAAATAGTTAGAAGAATAAAATAAAAAAAATAGTTGACACGAATGTAGGTTTTCTGTTGGTGAGAACGAAAAGTAAATTTTGACTCGGCCGGTTTTATATCTTAGCTTTCTCCTTAACTTTATATAGATTGATTTTTGCTAATCTTTTATACAAGGAGCTATAAAACGCAAGTCTAGCTTGAAAAAGTCAAGACTTTGCAAGTTCCCATAATTGATTTTAAATATGAGAAGATCGATTTATTAGAATTAAGATTGTTGCCAGTCTATGTGACTTGTTAAAGTGCCGATCTTAATTCGCTAGGCTAAGTATTTACGAGTTTCTTTATTAGAAATTTTAAATTGTGAAGAACAAGAGATGATAGAGTAGAGTATAAGTTTTGATGCTAAACATAGAATAGTTGGATTTCTTTAAGGCTCATAAAGGTTAATTGTGGCTTTTTGCTCCCATCAACTTAATAAATGTTATATAATTGTTAAATAAATAAAGTTTCTTTTGTTTTTGTGATTCTTAGTTTAGATCACTTCATAGAGATTCCTTCTGGTGAAAGTAAGGTACACGTCGAGCTTATTCTAAGAGCTGATTATTCGTGCTTATTTTTATGACTTATCATTCTCAAAAGTTCTTTAAAGATTAGAAAATGACTCCTATAAGCCATCAAAGCTCATTCGATCCATTTTCATTTGTTTTTAAAGCACTTTTCAAATGATAAGCTACAATAAGCTCGAAAATAGCTTATAGTTGTGCTTATCTCGTTTTTGTTTTAATAGAAGCTCATATTTTCAGATAAAATTAGTTTCTAAGTAGCTTATTTGGTCGAATGTGAGCTTAAATTGTTAGATCTAACTTTTGAGTGCTTAAGTGCTTAATCGACTTGTCGTTTAAGAAGTTTTATGATCTTATTTACTTACTAAACGTCCTTGTTGCTATTTTCCGTGGCTTATTGATTAGAGTTTAGATTATCTAGTTTAATGTTTAGCTTATTTAGTCGTTAAAATTGTAGATCTCGAATTCGTTATTAAGGTTTGTGGTTAAAAAGAGCTTTCCTAGTTGTTTTAGTGTAATTTGCTTATTCTCGTGTGCTTATTCTGAATTTAAGTTTTATTGGTTCGGGCTTATTTGTTGGCTTATATCTAGTGCTCATGTTACTCGTCCTTATAAATATGTGAGATTGGATAATAAAAATCGAATTTGGGCCTTGAATTTGTTTGGGACTAAATTGTGACCTTATTGATTTTGGGCTTTCGTTGCGTTGGACTTAGTTAAGTTGGAACTGGGCTAGTTTAATTCTAGGCTTGCGGTTTAAAAACAGAACTGAAATATTGGAAACATGATATACTTTGTTACTATTAATATTTAATTTGCTTTGTTATTTGATTTTTTTGGTACCGGTCAACTCACGAGGCGCGGAGCTTAAGGGTTTATTTAGCTAGACCGAATTTGATTATTTGTTTTAGCTAAATAAATCAGGTGGTATTCGTTTATTTGCGGCTCTTCCATTCGGTTTCATTTTCTATCCTTTTTCAATTAATTAGTGTAACTTTAGTATAAAATGTTTTGCTTTGCTTATTTAATCATTTTGAGTAGCGAGTAGTTTAATTAGTGCTTTATAAGTGATATTGTGAATTGGAAATTAAGTGTGGATTTAAAAAAGGGTTTAATTAATAAATAATGTTCAATTATTTAGATTTATAGTTTGAATGTTTCAAAGGGCAAAAGCCAGAGAAATAGTCAAACTAGACATCTAGTAATTAATATATTTTTAAGAGATTTTAGTCAAAATAAACCAATGTTATGAGATAATTATCTTTTCTAAGGAAATTAATTTGTTAATAAACCTAAATTCATATTTTTTTTACAACACTTTATTAAAAAAACTAGCAAGAAGCTAGAAAAATTATAAAGTTACACGATGAGGATTTTTTTTAGCCAATCAACCCAACTAAACGACACATTACATCTAAACCGACTCCAATAAAAAGAGTACGACATAACATCATCAAAAATATCCGCCTTAGAAGGAGAAACCACACCAAAGACATACTTATTACGATAAGCCCAAATTAGCCACCACAACCATAACACCAACACCCTTCTAACAACTTTTATGCTTGAATAGGAATCTGAAGATTACGATCCAGAAACCCATTCAATCGAACGTATGCACTTCCATGAAATGCCACCGTCCCACCAACCGGCAAAATCTTGCCAAAATATACTTTCGCAACAAGGACAAAACAAAAAATAAATGACTGATGATTCCGTGACGCTACCAAGAAACAAACGGACAAAGAATAGACGGAATATCTATACCTCACCGGATATATTAAAACGGGTAGGCAAACAATCCATTCTCACCTTCCACGCATGAATGTTAACCTTGATTGGCACCCCTTTTATCCATCGAGTTTGATTAGATACTTCCGGAAACCTGTTATCATCAATAAGCTTTCTAGCCGAAGCTACCGAAAACTCACCCTACCATCAAGCGTCCAATACCACCTATCAGTGCGTACACCACGAACAACTACCTTCCACGTAAGTTCGTCAAATCCGTCAACTGATCTCGTTCCACTCCACATCTAGGAGCACGACGAAAAGGAACCAAGGTCCAATTCACCTGTGACAGTTTTAGAAGCTACATCGACAGTCTTCTTCCACTTCCAATCGCATAAAACCTAGGATATCTTTAGTTTCAAAACCATGTCCTCCTGCCATAAATCCTCTCCAAAAATAAGTATCTCGCACCATTGCAAGTCTTTTCTTCTGCTAAAATTATTCAAGTGTAAGTATCCTTTTATCTTCAATGGTTTCCACTTCTGGAGAATGCTTCGCCAATGACTTGTAACCAACCTTGAATCCGCTACCATTTTTCCCATCTTCGCCATGAATAGCTTTAATAACCCTAGTCCATAACAAGTTCTTTTGAGTTGTAAACCGCCAAACCCATTTACACATAAGAGCTCTATTAACGCATATAAACTAGAAACACCAAGGCACCTATCTCTTTAGAACACAAACCTTACTCCCATGTTTCACCCATATCATTTGTTACTATTTAAATCGACACCACCTAAAAAACCAACTTCGAATTGATTGCTATGCCGTTTGAAGACTTTCATTGCACCAATTGTAATATGAGACAGTATGATAAATAGGCATGGATCCTAGAACCGCCTTGAGAAGGGTTAAACGACCACCTATCGATAATGTTTTCATCTTCCATTTTGAAAGACGATCTACCATTTTATCCACAATCTCATCAAATTTAATTTAATCCAGAACATATTTCCATAAACTTTCGAACCTAAATACACAAAGGACCTTAAGGACCCACAACCAATTTTTATTTGCAGGCTGCACACCCTATCATCACTCACCACAACAACACGCCAATATCATACTCTTTGCCTAAAATTAATACTAAGACCTGAAGCACGATGAAAACATTTCAACACATATATAATCGTATCAATATTCTTAGTACTTACCATTGCCCCATAAACACTGCATCGTCCGCATAGAACATAATGAGAAAGATGCATGAACCGAATAAGCACAATGCCATTAAACATGCCCGCATCTACAACTCGTTTTAAAATTAAATGTAAGACGCTCCATAACCCAAAAATACAAAATAAACGTGAGAAATGAGGATCACCTTGTTTAAGAGCCCTTAAAAAACTTGAAATTCCTCCTAGGCTTCCATTCACTAAAACCGATTCCCCAAGAAGACCACAGACATTCTTGAATCCAACCATAACCAATTTTCATCAAAACAAATTTACTAAAGACATTCATCAAGGAATCCCACCAACAGAATCATGAAGCCTTTCAAAGTTAATTTTTATGAATAAATGAATGTCTTTTCTTCAACTTACACCAATAAGCAAAACCTTATTAAGTATAAATGGTCCTGTCAAGAATTTTTGCACTATCACGCAACAAAAGCCGATTGCAACCTCATTAACAATATCTCAAGCACCACCAACATAAGACGATTACCAAAATTTTGGCAATTATTTTATAAGGCTCCCAATAAGACTAATCGGTCTGAAAATCCTCCTTCACCATTTTTGCTTCGGAGAGTCTTCGAATCATCGCTATGAAAAAGAAATTACACCCTTTGTAATCGGCTGTAATGAAAGAAAATTTCACCGCCGACACCAAACATCCTTTCTATTAAACTCCAAAACCTTTTATAAAAACCAAATATGAATCTATCCAGCCCTAGAGATTTATCAACACCACAATCCTAAACCGCTTTTTTAATCTCTTCATTTGACACTTCGGCTTCCAAATCCAGTTGTTGCATTGAATTCAGATAGAGGAACTCCATAATAAGCCATCGGCCGAACAATATAGTCTATCAAATGATTTCTTAAAATGATTAAGGAAACTCATTTTTAACCATATAGGATTTTCCACCCCAATCCTCCTTCACCAGAACCCTCTATAGAAATTTGGTTTCGTTTCTTATTAAGCATACCATGGTAATATTTTTGAGTTCTCGTCGCCTTCAATTGCCCATTTGATTTTTGATTAAGTACTTCTAGTTAAAAATTAATACTGTTAGGGTATTAATTCTGGTAGTTAGGAAATAGTTAGTTCTAGTTAATGATATATATTATAGCATTTTTCTTGTTTTGACTAACTATTTCAGGATAAGCATGGATTGGAGGATGGATAGAAGTTGTGCCGCAAATTCTACTCATATATGGTCTGTAAGTACTAAGTACTAGAGTTAATTCTGGTAGTCTATAAGTTAATTTTGGTAGTCTATAAGTTAATTCTGGTAGTTTATAAGTTAATTCTGGTAGACTTTATTAGTACTGGTAGGCTAATGTTAAGTCTGGTAGATGACCGTTGGTGCTGGTGAGGGAAAATTAAATTTCTTATTTAAATATTACCGTTAGAGATTTTTACAGTGCATACTTCTAAGATAGGTTTTCTATTTGGATAATTACTGCACTTTATTCTATATAATATCTTTCTTTGCTCTAAAGAAACTTCTTTTACAGTCGGTCCAATAAAAAACCTTGTTATTCATCGATTAAAACTCAATTCTCTCTCTCTACCAGTACTTAGTCATTCGCTCATATCAAACCCAACACTAGAATTTGAATTCTTAAGTACTCAGACAAGCATAATATGGTCGCTTTCCTGAAGAAACCAAATGAAAGTGTTGGTTTCACTAAGGTAGTAGATTTTCTTAAAGGTACATCTCTCAGGTATGCCTTAACTCATAATCCTACTATCTATGACTCCCTAGTCAAACAGTTCTGGCAAACTGCCACAGTCAGAACACTTGCTAATGGGACTCAACAATTAGTAGCATCTATAGACTCTAAAGAGTATACTATTACTGAGGCATCTGTCAGAAGTAAACTTCAATTGGCAGATGCAACAGGAATACATAATTTATCTGATGCTGAAATATATGCTGGATTAGCCACATTGGGGTATGTTACTGAGGGTAAATTAACTTTTTGGAAAAAGAATTTTACACCCCAATGGAAATTTTTAATCCATCATATTTTACACTGCTTAAGCCCTAAGTCTGGTGGATGGGATCAATTTGGTAGTACTGTTGCTACTGCATTAATCTGTCTATCTAGTAATAGGGTTTATAATTTTTCTAAAATGATTTTTGATGGAATGGTTCATAACTTGGAGAGTAATACAAAATTTTTAATGTATCCAAGATTTTTACAAATTATTTTGGACATTAATACTGAACATAAATGAAAGTATTTAGCCCTAAATTTGACCAAAAAGCTTTTTGCAAACATGATATGCAGGGGATATTGTACCATTGCTGCCTGCTATGATGGCATGTGCAGCTATAGATCAAGGTGAAGGATCAACACAACCAGCTGAACCCCATCCCACGCCTATTGATCCACTACCATCCACATCCCTACCACCTAATCAATCACCACCTCATTCACCACATCAATCACCACCTCATTTACCATTTCAATCACCACCTTACTCACCACCTCATTCCTCACCACCTAGGTCATATGAAGCACCTCTCCCTGAAGGTACCACATTAAGAAGTGCTGAGGCTACTATACAACTCAAAGAATTGATGGTACTTGTACCTAGCGTGGTGACCATGGTTACTAGTTTGGAGAAAGAGTTGAAGGACACCAAACAGACCTTAGGGAATGTTGTGATCAAATTGGTAAAGAAGGTGAAATCTCTGGAAAAAGCTTTGACACCAAACAGACACATAGGAATTGGTAAAGAAGTGAAAACTCTGGAAAACAGCTTTGAAGAGGAAATCCAAGAAAGTACGCATATCTTGAATAGGGCGAAGAATCAGAGGACCAAGGGAGGGAAGTTCAGGATATTGATGTGATCCTTCTAGTTTCTTGGTTAGGGAATCTGTGAAGAGAAGCCCAACAGATTTAGTCACTCCTACAAATCTTCAAGTGGAGGCTCATGAAGAGAAATCAGATTACAATCTTGGAGGCAGGCTAAAAACATTGTCAAGGTTTTTTCTGTACCGTGTATTTCCGAGCCTTGTTAAGTAAAACGTAGTTTACGGGAATTTAGTTAAGCTTGTTGGGCTAGTTGTCTGGGCTCACAGCCCATTAGTATTATGAACCGGCCAACACAAAAGGCCCACAAGATAGTCCAATCTTGTAATCTATATAAAGCCTCTCCATGTGTGGGAGGGTGTTGCTTCTATTTTCTTTTCATGAACAAGTAACCATTTTTCTTTTTTACCTTTCTCTCTCTAAAATCTTTTTCTTATTTTTGTGTTTGGTGATGAAATGATATCCTAACATTGGTATCAGAGGACACACAAGGTGGGTTAAGTGATTTGTTTATGTGGTATTTGGTCTAAAGCTTATTAGGTTCGGCTTAGTGAGCTTAATTTTTTTTCTCTATTCGGCTTAATTTTTGCTTTTGTTGCTTGCTAAATGTTTTATAACATCAAAAACGTGACTTAAATTTTTTCTTGTTTCTCATACAGTAGCTAGTCCTACATTTTTTTCTCTTTTCTTTTGTTTTTTGGACGTCTTAACAACTGGGGTTGTTCATCTCTCTCATTTGCACGTGATCTTCTTTTTCAATTTTTTGTAGTTTATTTACAAAGGCAAGACACGATCCACAAGTTTAGCAACAAGAACGTTGGACTGTTTGTTGGTTTGTGCCCAAAACAACATCAAGGATGAAAGAGGACACGATCTGGTGTCTATCTTTTTACAAGCAACCCTGAACGAGTTTTCATCGACTTGAATCGAAACGAGTAAAACACCTTCTACCACCGAACGAGGCTCATTTCTTGAGCGATCGAGTGAATTTTTTTTGGACCGAACGAGTGAAAACTCAGGACCGAACGAAGGGACACCACTTAATCATCGAACGGTGGAAACACGACTGCAAAACCGAAGAGTTTCAACTTTTTGTAGAGCCGAACTAGTTTCTTCAACGAGAGCTGAACGAGTGAAAAACTTAAGAGCCGAACGAGTTTCATCTACTTGAACCGAACGAGTGTAAGCTTGAAAGAGCCGAACGAGTATAATCTCTTGGAGCCGAACGAGTGAAAGCTAGTAGGAACCGAACGAGAACAAAATCTTAAACGTTTTAACAAATTTCATTTATTGTGTCGAGTGACGTTAAAGACGGGACTTAAGAGTTAGATCATCTGTTCGTGACATCGTTTTTTTTGATCATCGTGATATTTAGATTTTACCGACGATAACCATACGACTCCGCGGGCTTAAAATCTAAACGTTGCCATTTTTTCTATGTCTATCAAGTGTAAAACAAGTATGACAAATGAACAGAAGTAAAGTGTGTATTTTTAACATTAAATTCGAATTCTACATTTTAGTCCTGGATTTCAAGTCTACTTCACCACAAGTCTCTTGTTGCAATAACAACCTTTCTTGTTGAAAATAGATTGCACAGTTAGTCCTTAGTGCATCTAATTCAACCGTTAGTGCTTTAAAGTGAATCGTTTGTGCACCGTTCAACGTTTTAAGCTCATTAATCGTTTCAAAAGCTTACGTTCTTCAAAGACAACAACGATTTCACCTACAATAATTCTATTTTTACGGTTTTTCTTGATTTAGTAAAATCCCGCGAAATACTCTTGTATTTTCTCGGTTTAGTCAAGTCTTGTAAAATCCCGTGAAATAGTTTTCCACCACAACAACAAAATCACTTTACACACTAAAAGATCCTTGTTGATCATTTCACATTCACCTTTTGCAATGTCGAACTCAGCAAGACATATTTGCTTTAGAGCACACGAATTGCAAACACACATGATACTTTGGCATTATGGCAAACAATCAAAACTACCGTGTCACCAGATCACTCATCATCATTACCTACATGCAACTCCACAAACCAACAACAACTATGTCTCAAAACCTTCTATTTAACATTAACTACCTGCAGAAACATCAATGCAAAATCCAGGAGATATCTCAAATCCCACAACTGCATTTAACATGGCACTTGCACTCATGGCTAAGGCATTTACTCTAAACGATACCACTCCAACAAATAACAACCAAAGAAGTTCATCAAACCCTAGCAGCATGCAGATTGCACAACCGGGTATGAATATGGATCAAGACAGACAAATGCTAATGGTTGAAGATAATGTTGGGAACCAGTTTAGACCGAATGCAATGCAGAATGTTAGGAATCAGGTTGTTCTAAATGCAAGTCAGAATCCGGGTGTTCAGAATGTTGGAAATCAGAATGCGCTTAGTGTTGTTTTGGAAATTGCATATCAGCATGGGATGGAAAGGTTGTTACAGCACGGCTGAGGGTAATGGTATTGGTATATAATGGTAATACGATAAGTGTTACAACTGTCAAGGAGTTGATCATTATGCCAGCAACTGCACAGTAAAGCCAAGGAAACTAGATGCTGCTTATCTTCAGAAACAGATGCAGATTGCTCAAAAGGAAGAAGCAGGGATTCAACTCACTTCTGAGGAATTTGATTTCATGGCTGCTGTAGGTGCCTGTAAGGAAACTAAGAGAGCAAATGCGAACTGCACTTTAGAGAATAATTTGCAGCAAGCATCGTCATCTGGTACTCAGTCTGACAAAGCTCCGTCTATGACTCAGACGGATCAGCTGAGGTACATCATTCTGAAAATTGTTATAATAATGATATATTCAATATGTTTACTCAAGAGGAGCAGTATACTGAGCTACTCGAACCCATTCCTGAACCACACCAAGTACAACAGAATGATAGTAATGTCATTTCTGTGGTTTCTAGTGTGGAACAAAGTGGGGGAACAGTAGAAACTACATCCTACAATATTGAAGGAAACGTGCTTATTGTTGAAATCATTATATAATAATTTGGCAACTAAGTTGAGAAAGTAATTGGGTCAATACCCAAAATGAAGAAACATAATGTGAATTGACCACTGAGCTTGTCCTGAGTATAAAAATCAAGAAAGTGTTTTTGAAATTAGTCAAGAAAAATATAAAAAATTGAAATATGTTAATCAAGTCTGTTTATCAGAACAATGTCTTACTAAAAGATAAAATGCTCTTCACTTAAGTTCCGGTAAACAAATAACGTACTTTGATGGGGAAATTTCAAATTTAAATAAACAAGCTTTCAACGGAAAAAAATCAATGTTTTCTTCTCTTCTTGAAGAAAAGAAAAGTTGAAGTTCTGATTTTCAAAATTCACGAAGATGAGCTTTTTGATAAACAAATTCAACTTGAGAAATAAAGATAAGGAATTAGATAATATTTTGGTAAAAATGGGTCAATCGATTCAAACGATGCACATGCTTTCACCTAGCCAAAACTCGTTTTATCACACTGAAAGAAAATGGCTTTGGTTATCAAAATCCTTTTTATCTTAGCAAGCTCAACGAAAAAACAGAGTTTGTATAATGGCAAAGTGTTATTTGAAAAGCATGATCCTCCTGCTGTGCATGATTCGGAAGAGACACTGCAACTTGCTCAAGAGAGTCGTCTAAAAATGAAACAATTGAACAAAGAAATAAAACCGGCAAACTATACAAATATTAATCATCTTTTGGGAGGTTTTTTGTTTCTCTACGGCCAAGTCTCAAGAAGAGGTTTAAATTTTTCAAATACTTCCAAAATGGCCACTGTTTCAAAATCGATTTCAATACCAAATGAAGAATTTTCGGTTGGATTCTACTCAAGTGTTGCACAAAAATTTCTAAAGAGGTAAAAAGCACCATTGTGACTCTTCAACGTGTTGTCAAACATAGAATGACTTTAGATACTCACAATTGGTCGTCTTCTGCTCACCAAGAGATTCACAAAATTTTAAAAGAAGAAATTTTCCCTATCGTCAACCAAGTTGATGCTAGACTTCAAAATTTTGAAATACAATTTTTGAAAGAAGCAGCCAAATTTGTTCGAGACTTTAAATCTCTTGCAAACGAAGCTGATGAATCTCTTGCTAAGCACAAGGCTTTGGAATTAGAAATCAAGCGTCTCTTGAGAGCAGTTGTCAATCAAGATATTATGTTAGTGTGCAAAATCCATCGGTTGTAGATTCATCAAATCTCCAAACTGAGCTTGACCGTACGAAAGAACGATTTGAAAATTGTATCATTAAAAAGGAGAATGAATATGCTAAACTTTAGAATGATTGGTACAAAAAATGTGAAGAGTGCAAATATGACAAAATTTCGTACGATAAAGCTTACAATGACATGCATCAAAAGATCGAACGGTTGCAAGCTCAGTTGGGAGATCAAAAGGGTAAAAGTAAGGATACTCCATGTGTATCAAATACCCTTGACCTTTGTATCAGAAATAGAAATGAGAATGTAGATTTAGAGTTACAGTTCCGAAATTATTCCAAAAAGAAATTGCTCATCTTAAAGACTCATACAAAATCTGTTTGACTCTATCAAGTGACACGGACTAAAAACAAAGCTATTAATTGACTCTTTTGCAAGGATAAACTACAGAAACAATCTATGAATATGCTAAGTTAAGAGCTCAGTTGTTTGATAAGGTTTCTGATCAAAAGGACACCACCAAAGGTACGAGTGCGAATACTAAGTTTACAAAGCAATCAATCTTGGGAAAACCACCTTCTTCTTCTAGACCCAAACTGTATTTTGTAACTCCTTTTCCAACTTCAAAGGTTTTCCCAAGGTTGGTGAGATGAATGCTTTTCAAAACCAGTCACTTCAAACTCGGTACCTTCCTCTCGAGAATCAATGTTATGAACAATAAAAAAGAGGATTGCTCCTGATCTTTTGGAATCAATCCTTTTAAGCTTATTGGTAGACACTTTGTGCCTAACAATACATGTTAAAAACAAGAGTTAGACAAACAATCATGTTTCACAACTCATGACAACAACTAAGAACGATGTAAATTCCAAAACAAATGTTTTTCCTAAAGACATTTGAAGCACAAACTAGTCAAGAAAGATAAAGCTTGGAAACAATTCTAAGAGTGATAAGGTCCCTTTTTAAGTCTAAGATGTTGCCTCTCGAAAATAAGTTAGAGAAAATAGAAGAAAACCATAGGAGTTTACAGTCTTCTCACTATCCGAACCATACGTCATCTGAATGTAATAACATTAAGCTTGCTATTCGAAATGAAAAATCTGAGGTTATTTGTGCTACATGTAAGCAATGTCTAATTACCGCTAATCATGATGCTTGTGTGCTTCAGTATGTGAATGGCATGAAATCTAGAAAGAAAAACCAAAGTGCTAATGTTTCAAAAAGTGCAAATCAAAGAATAACATAGGCTGAGTCTGGAAACCAAAGAATGTAGGGTCCAAAGAAGGATTTGCTTCACCTAAGCCTAGTAACCTAGATCTTGCCTTAGGTGGTCACCAACTGGAAGACTTTTTGACCTTAAAGGAAAAATAATCACGTCTAGTGAATCTGAGAGTCAATCTGACTGCTCTAAAGGTGATAATGCATGTACTTCTAACCCTCAGGAACCGATCAGAAAACGGTTTCCAAGTTCAACTTTCTCTATGACAGGTTGTAAATTGGTTTGATACTCTGCTAATCCCATTGCTTTCCGAGTATAACCTGAAAGACAAAGAAGATCATGGAGACAATGAATGTGACACTTGATGAGTGTTTAGAAATGGTTTATTATTAAATGTCAGATAATAACCCGTTCTTCAAATGAAAGGAAAATGTACGTGTTCGTGCGTTTATCCTTAACAACGAAAAGAGAAATCTTTTTGGTCTTGAGCTAGTATCAAAACATTCAAAGTTTGTTAGCTCACGTCGCGGCTTGTAATCAACTGACAGATTGAACCGTTCTTCAAAGAAAAAGGGAAGTGTACGCTCAGTGGATTTACCTTAAAAGAAGAGAAATCTTCTTGTTTTCACTTTAGTAGATATGATAGTCATGAAGTCGATGATAGAGTTGGAAAGTCTATTCGGTCATTTGTTTGACGAATTATTCAAATGGAGAAAATCAAGTTGTTTCAAAGTCTTCCGATGTTCCTACTGCTGAGCATTCGATAACGTCAAAATCAACAAGATTAATTCATCTACTTCATCCTAGCAATAACTACCCCGCTGATAGAAACTTGGATCTTGTAAATATTTTTTTATCTTCTTTTATATTATTTCATAAATATGTTGAAAAAGAAAATACAAAAAGATAAAACCATAAAAAAAAATACAAAAATATAAAACCTATAAAAACAAAATACAAAATCAGAAATTTTCAAAAATACAAAAATAATCTTCTCCGACATGTCTCTCGACAATCGATAACATTTGCGCACCTAGAAATGTTGATTAAAGATTAACACGGGTTATAATATGAAGTTCGAGCGAGAGTTTTCATATGCTTTCAAATCCATGTTTCCTTTTCTCTACGACTCTAACGTAAAACGTCAGCTTAGGATCTCGGTCTCCAAAAGTAATGGCAAATGTTCATTTTATCCTAACACAACGGGAAGCTCATATCTTCTGGTCTTGAGCAAAGTATATCAAACATTCTAAAGTTTGAATGCTCAAGGAAGTTCTATGGAAATTGTGGTAATAATAAGAATATATCTCTCATAATTTTTCCTAAAAAAATAAGAAGGTCATACATATTATGAACAAGTTCCAGTTTAAATTTCGTAAACAAATATTAAGTTTTGACCCGTCTGCTCACTTCATCTTTGCAACTGAAATTCAAACTCAACAAACTCAGTTTTGACACTTACTCTTGCAAACCACATTTGACTCACTTTAAAGTATTGAAAATCGATGAGGCCTAGCTCGTTGGAAATTAGACTCGGAGTACTTAGTCATAGCGTCGTGAAAACCTAGAAAAGCTATTGGCATGACCAAGTTACACTACTCGTAAGATGGACTAAAATTCTGCACAAAAACAATGTGTGCAGAATTTTGTCGGAACAATTTCTCAACTTCAAATCGCCATATCTTTTTCGTTTTTAAGAGTTGGAAGCTCAAATTTTTACCACACGTTCATTATAAATACCTCTACCATCCTAAACTATAAAATTTCAGTTTACAACATTGCTCAATTTGCTAATTCAAGCCTAAGTTTTCTAATCTAAATGAGGGTTCCAAAACCATCCCAAATCTTTAATATTTTGCACCAAATTCACTTTCACCTTGCTTAAGCCAACATATAACTTATACCAAATCACCTAATTCACCAACAAACTCAAAATCACAATATGCCTTCTATTTTTATGGATTCTCAAACACAATATCTATTTAATGCAAGCATATCTTAAAATTAAATTATACAAAATGACATAATTAGAAACTCTACAAGTGCAACAAATAAGGTGAGGTAATTAAAACAATATCAAACCTTATGGGTTTGATGTTTGGCAAGAGCACCATAAGTAACAGATGGGAGACCTGGAAAACTTGATTTACCTCACCCAATCTTGTTTAAAACACTAATGATCTATCCCTTGATGATTTAATTACACTCAATTAGATTAAAAGCCCTAAGATCAAAATTTTATTAAAAATTAAGAAATCATAAATCTTGATGCATGGTTGATTTGAATTAAAAAGAATGATGGAGATTTGTATAGGAATGATTTGAGAGTGATTAGAAGTGTTAATTTGAAATTTTGAGTGATGAATTGATGGTGGTGGAGATGACTTTGTCGACACAAAGTAAGGGAGGGAAGAAGAAAATGTGGACCCATTTTTTTTGTTACTGTGAGTTTTAGATGGGCTCTTCCTTTTTGTATAAAAAAATATGTAAGGGTGTGTTTGTTTTATAGATTTGTAGGAGCTAATGGAACATAAAGGGGTGTTTGGTTTTAAGCGTTTTTGACTGACGTGGCATACAATAAATTAAAAGAGGCCTGTTGGTTTATATGTTATGTTTATAAATTATATTTTTATTTTTATTTTTATTTTTCAAAAACATTTATTCCACAATATTTGTTTTTAAAACACGTAGTTAAAAATGTTAAAAATTGTAAAAACACTATTTTGACGCGGTTCGGCCAAACACGAATAAGAAGTCGAAAAATACTAAAATGAAAATAATTAAGCTATCGAAGCTAAAATATGGAATTATTGATTTCTCGATCATTAAAAATGGATAATTATCTAAGTCGTAACACACGAATAATTAAAATTGACGATTTTTATCAGGTCGAGCAAAAAGAATAAAAATGAATTCTAATAAAAGAATATTGGCTCGGTTCAAATATTGATCTTAAATTCAAAAATGTTACATATATCTTGTGAAGTGGTAGATTGGTTATAGCTAAGATTAGGACTCGCCATTTAGCTTAGTGTCAGAAAATAACATAAGCGACGTGTAAACGGTTTTCTCCGCCTAAAGGGAGCTTGTTGACATAGTGAAATCTCGAGTCAGATACTCGAAGAGTAGAGTAGGGCGAAGAGGTGCTTCGTAGCCGAACCACTATAAAATATTGGTGTCTTGGTTTGGTTGTTTCTTTCCTTATCTCTTTACATTATTGTTGTTGTTATTTAGTTTTAGCTTAGATTGTTATTGCTTGTTCATATTGTAAATTGGTTAAACATATAACTCGGATCTAAACATTTTTGAAAGTAAACTTTTAAAACATAAAACAAACGTGTAAACTATTCAACCCCCTCTTCTAGTTTCCACACTCTATTTAGTGACTGTTAGCCGTGTATTTATTAAAGTGATGGTCATTAAATATTCCCGAGCCTTGTATAAGTAAATCGTAGTTTACGGGAATTTAGTTAAGCTAGTTGGGCCTAGTTGTCGGGCTCAAGCCCATTTGTTTATGATCCGGCCCAACTTAAAGCCCACTAGAATAGTCCACTCTTGGAACTATTTAATGCCCTCTCCAAGTGTGGAGAGGGTGTTGTTGCTTCTCATTTTTCTTTTGTGAAACAAGTAACCATTTTTCTTTGTTTTTACTTTCTCTCTCTAAAATCTATTTTTCTTATTTTTGTGTTTTGGTGATGAAATGATATCCTAACAAGTGGTATCAAGAGCCAAGGTTGGGTTATGTGATTTGTTTGTGGTAACTTTTTAGATTTTATTGTTTCGGCTTAATTTTTTTTGTTTTTTTCTATTCGAAATTTTTTTTTCCCATTACATCGTTCATTATAATTTTTTTTGTACAAGAACCTTGTGGTTTAGTGCTTGTAATTCGTTGGGGTGTTTGTGCAAAATTCGCAATGGTCGGCTGCGAAAGAAGCATAATTATCGAACAATAATCACTTTTGGGACTCGAACACGAGCGTGAGTTTGGAACGAACTAGCGAAAAGGTTCGAAACGAGTGTCTATCAACAAGGTTCGAACGAGTTTGGTTCGAACTAGCGACAATCGAACGAGGATTTTCATTGGTTGGATCTTTCGAAGATGGGGGGATTTCTTGTTTGGATCGAACGAGTGCAATTTTTTTGGACCGAACTAGCGTCGATCGAACTAGCATCGATCGATTCGAGGCGAAGAGAATCGAAACTAGCGTTCGAATCGATACCGAGCGGACCGGATCTCGAATAGCGTCGATTATCGAAGAAGCGACGGATCGAAACTAGCGTCGATCGACTGAGCGAAGGTTGAAACTAGCGTTGATCGACACGAGCGGAGGTTAGAACTAGCGTTGATTCGAACGATGCGGGAGAGTTCGTACTAGCGTCGATCGAACGAGTGGACGAAGGATTATTCATCCGAACCTAGCTTAATCGAAACTAGGGTTCGATTCGAACGTCGCGAAGGTAGGATCGATCTTAGGGATCGATCGAAATGAGCGAAGAAAAGGGTTTCGAGGTTAATAAAACGGACAATAACTTTTGATCGTAAGTCGTTTAAGGCCAACGTGGACCTCTCAAATCGAAGAGAAAAACATGGACGGATCAGCATGTAACCACCCTTTGGCAGGTTAAGGATTTTTCGTAGCCCAAAAACATCGTTTTCTATGATTTTTTGACACTTTTCATTATTTTTTGGAATTTTCGCCTGCTGATTCCGAATTCAATATCATTTCCCGGTTATCTAGTGATCTTGTAAAAATCCGTTAATTTCAATTATCGGTTTTGATCATAGACGAGGGTAATATCCCTGTGAACGTTATTGATTCCAATTAACAACAACAACAAATCAAGTTATCCCAATAAGATCCTTGTGGTTTTATACATTTCACAGCACTTTTGCAATGTCGACCCTCAACCATGACATTTTATGCAGCCGGTTCTTAAAACCGCCCTCCTATGCTTAACAAAGAGAACTATGTTCCATGGTCATCACGTCTTCTTCGGTATGCTAAGAGCAGACCAAATGGAAAGTTAATCTACAACTCCATTATGAATGGTCCTTATGTCAGACGAATGATCCCTGAACCAGGTGATACAGATCGTGAAGTACCTGTTCCTGCAACGTTTCATGAACACAACCGAGTGAATCCCAGTGCAGAAATTAATCAGAGGGAACAGTGATCAAGCTATTCAGGACCATTCTTCTCGGTCTTCCTGAGGACATCTATGCTGCTTGTTTGATAGTTGTTGAAACTGCTCAGGAAATTCTGGTTTGTGTGCAACAAAATGATGAAAGGTTCTGATATTGGAATTAAGAAAAAAGGCTAAGTTGTTTAATTGAAATGGGAAAGGTTTTTACCCTCCACTGATGGGGAATCGATGAGTCTTTACTATCACCGGTTTTCAAAATTTGATGACTGAGATTTTAAGAGAAACAACACTTCTGAAAAGATTTGTAGTAATCTCGTGTTCCTAAACAACTTACAACCAGAATGGGAGTGGCATGTACTATTGTTCATCAATCGAAGGACTTGCATACAACAGTTACACTCAGTTTGTATGGATTTTCTTGAAGTACAATCAAAAAGGAGGTTGGGTTGATGATCAAAGAGCTGAACGACTTGCAAAAAAACACATGATCCGCTAGCCACTCAATGGCAAATTCCAACAATCCTTTCAACTATACAGTTTTCACAAGATCAACCATCACCAGTACATACATCGCAACAACCACAACCTATCAAACACAACTTAAAAACCCACACCATTATTTACCAGAACTTCATGCAACAACCAATACAAAATACGAAGACATACAGATACCACAACCGCATCTATGAACAGGGCACACTTGACTCTGATGGCTAAGGCATTCAAAACTAAACTATCAAAGCCATCCAACAACAACCAGAGAATTTCATCAAACCCCTCGTAATAGGCAGGATTGCTCAACCGGGTATGAATATGGGTCAAGACAGACAGATGCAGATGGTTGGAGGTAATGGTGGAAATTAGTTTAGACAGTATGCTGTGGCGAACTAGTCTGGGGTTATCAAAATGGGTATAATGCAGTAACAGAATGTCGGGAATCAGAGTTGATTTCAAGATGGCAGTTCAGAATCAGGGTGTTCAGAATATTGGTAATTAGATGGGCAAATTGGCTAACTGTTCAGAATTTATTGGGAATGGAAATGTTGTAAGCAGCACGGGGGCTGAGGTGAGGGTTTAATGCGCCTGGGAATAAATGGTAATCAGATAAGGTGTTACAACTGCAGAGGATTGGGTCATTTTGCTAGGAACTACACAGTCAGGCCAAGGAGAAGGGATGCTGCTTATCTTCAGACTCAGTTGTTGATTGCTCAAAGGAAGAAAGAAAAGGAATCCAACTCCAAGCTAAGACGTTGATTTGATGGCTTGCTGCAAGCAGATCTTGATGAAATTGAGGAGTCTATGCAAACTGATTTTAGATGGCTCAATTATGCAGCAAGCATCGACATTCGGGTACTCAGACTGACCACCGTCCGTCTATTGATTCAGACGGATATCGCTGAGGTTACACAACTAAGACAAACTGCTATTGATAATGAGATATTTAATATGTGTTACTCAAGAGGAGAAGACCTAGTATAAAGTATAATGAGTACTCGAAACTCATTCTGAACCACACCAAGAATAACAGAATGTATTGTAATGTTATTTCTGATTTCCTCGATGTGTGGAAATGGAACAAAATAGGGGAACAGTAGATCAACATCCTGCAACTGTTGAGGAAACACGTGCTTATTTTGAATCATTATATAATAATTTGGCAATTGAAGTTGAAAAGGTCAACTCGGTCAATCGCAAAATGAAAGAAACAAATGCTGATTTGACCACTGAGCTTGCTAGATATAAAAATCAAGAAAAGTGTTTTGAAATTAGTCAAGAAAAATATGACAAACTTGAAAGATGTTATCAAAAGTCTGTTTATCAAGAACAATGTCTTACTAAAAAGATAAATGCACTTCACTTAAGTTCCGGTAAACAAATAACGACTTTGAATGAGGAAATTTCAAATTTAAATAAACAGCTTTCAAAGGAAAAATCAACTGTTTCTTCTCTTCTTGAAGAAAAGAAAAGGTTGAAGTCTGATTTCAAAATACGCGAAGACGAGCTTCTTGATAAACATATTCTTCTTGAGAATAAAATAAAGGAATTAGATAATATTTTGGTCAAAATGGGTTAATCGATTCAAACGATTCACATGCTTTCACCTAAGCCATACTCGTTTTACCACATCGAACAGAAAATGGCTTTGGGTTATCAAAATCCTTTTTATCTCAAGCAAGCTCAGCAGAAACAACAGAGTTTGTATAATGGCAAAGTTCTATTAGAAAAGCATGATCCTCCTGTTGTACATGATTCAGAAGAGACACTGCAACTTGCTCAAGAGAGTCGTTTGAAAATGAAACAATTGAACAAAGAAATAAAACCGGCAAATTATACTAAGATCAATCATCTTTCGGGGGTTTTTGTTTCTTAAATGGCCAAGTCACGTAAAGAGTCGTATTTTTCAAATACTTCCAAAACGGTCACTATTTCAAAATCGATTTCAATACCAAATGAAGAATTTTCGAATGATGCTACTCCAAGTGTTGCACAAAAATTTCTAAATGAGGTAAAAAGCACCATTGTGACTCTTTAATGTGTTGTCAAACATAAAATGACTTTAGAAATACACAATTGGTCGTCTACTGCTCATCGAGAGATTTACAAAGTTTTAAAAGATGAAATTTTTCCTATCGTCAACCAAGTTGATGCTAGACTTCAAAATTTTGAAATACAATTTTTGAAAGAAGCAGCAGACTTTGTTCAAGACTTTAAATCTCTTGCAAATAAGGCTGATGAATCTCTTGACAAGCAGAAGACATTGGAACGTGAATTCGATCGTCTCTTGGAAGCAGTTGTCAGTCAGGAAATTATGTCCATTGTACAAGATAATTCTGTTGTAGATACATCAAATCTCCAAACTGAGCTTGCTCGTACGAAAGAAAGTTTTGAAAAATGTATCATTTAAAAGGATACTGAATATACTAAACTTTGGAATGAATGGCACAAAAAATGTGAATTAGAAAAGCATGATCCACCTGTTGTGTTATGATTTGGGGAGACTCTGGAAACTTGCTCAAGTGTTAGTCGCTTATAAATGAACAATTGAAACAAAGGAAAATAAATACCAGCAAATTATACAAAGATTAATATCATTCGGGGTTTTTGTTTCTCAAACGGCCAAGGTTACGTGACGGATGTTATTATTTTTCAATACTTCCAAACAATTGGGCAATGCTTTTCTAAATCAATTTCAATACCAAATGAAGAGTTTTCAGGTTTGATTACTACACCAGTGTTTGACAAATTTTCTAAATGAGGGTAAACGCACCATTATAAACTCTTCATGTGTTGTCAAACAAAAAATGACTTTAGATATACATAATTGGTCTTCTAGTGCTCATCAAGAGATCCATAAAATTATAAAAGATGAAAATTTTCCTATCGTTAACCAAGTTGATGCTAGAGTTCAAAATTTCAAAATACAATTTTTGAAAGAAGCAGCCAAATTTGTTCGAGACTTCCAATCACTTGCAAAAGAAGATGAATCTCTTGCTAAGCACAAGGCATTGGAATTGGAAATTGAGCGTCTCTTGAGAGCAGTTGTCAGTCAGGATATTATGTTTATTGTGCAAAGTAATTCTGTTGTAGATACTTCCAATCTCCAAACTGAGCTTGAACGTACAAAAGAACGTTTTGAAAATTGTATCATTAAAAGGGAGAACTGAAAATGGCTAATATCTTTGGAATGATTGGTGATACAAAAGTCGTGAAGAATGCAAATATGACCAAAATTTCGTACGGGGATAAAGCTTATAATGACATGCAACAAAAGATCGAACGGTTGCAAGCTCAGTTGGGAGATCAAAAAGGTAAAAGTAAGGATACTCCATGTGTATCAAATACCCTTGATCTTTTGCCTTAGAAACTTAAAAATGAGAACGTTGAATTAGAGTTTCAGATTAGGAATTATGAAAAAGAAAATGCTCATCTTAAGTCTACCTTAAGAACCTTTTTGACTCTATTAATGTGTCACGGGCCCAAACTAAAGGAATAACTCACTCTTTGCAAAACAAATTAAATGATATGATTTATGAAAACATAACATTAAGAACCTATTATCTGATAAGGTTTCTGAACAAAAGGACACCACCAAAGGTATGAGTCTGAATACTTAGTTTTGTAAGCAATAAATTTTAGGAAAATTACCTTCTTCTTCTGGACTAAAACTCTATTCTGTAACTCCTTTTCCAAAATCTAAGGGTCTTCCCAAGATCGATGAGTCACATGCTTTATCAAAACCAGTCACTTCAAACTCGGTACCCATACCACAAGAATCAAAAGTTGTAAAAAATGATAAAGTGATTGCCTCTGGAATGTTTAGGATTGATCCTAGTAAGACTTCTAGGAAAACAATATTTGTGCCTGTATCAAACAAAGTTTAGAGCAAAGTATTAGGACTAAACGACTCACTGTTCACAAACCTCATAGTCAACACTAAGAAACGATGTTTTAATTCTGTTCCAAATGGTTTCTCTTCTACTGGACTAAACATCCACTGCTAGCACAAGCCACAGCCTAGGAGGTGAGTACAAGAATGATAGGGTCCCTTTGCGTTCAAGATCGTTGCAACATGATGAAGAAGTTGATGGTAGAAGAACCACATAGAATTTATGCTTTCTAAGCAATAGAACATTGTCATCTGAATGTTATAAGGTTAAGCCCGCTATTCGGAATGCAAAATTAAAGTTGTTTGTGCTATTGTTGTAAAGCAATGTTTTAATTACTGCTAATATCATGTTTGTGTGCTTAAGTTATGTAAATGACTCAAATTTTTGTGGTAAAGTAAGAAAAAAGCGAAAGCAGAGGTTAAGAAACCTAAGAAAGTAGGGTCCAAAGAAAGACTTGCTTCACCTACATCTAGTGAACCTAGTATTACCCGTAGGTGGTCACCAAATGGAAGAATGTTTGACTGTAATGGCCAAAAATAATAAATCCAGGGCCTCTAAGGTCATCTAAATGGTGTGATTACAATCCATGTATTACTAACCCTCATGAACCTTCAGACAAGACGGTTTCCATAATCCTACATTGTTTTCTTGGCAGGTATCCAATTTGTTTATGGTGCATCGACTTAGGTTGCTCCAAGCATATGACCGGGAATCTAAAGCTTCTCATCAATTTTGTCTAGAAGTTTTTGGGAACTGTCCGCTTTAGAAATGATCATGTTGCTGCAATTATGGGGTTTGACGATCTTCAATGGGGAAATATATTAATCACAAGGGTTTATTTCGTTGAGGGCTTGGGGCATAACCTGTTCTCGGTTGGGCAGTTTTGTGATTCAGATTTAGAGGTCGCTTTTAGAAGAAACACTTGTTTCGTTAGTGTTGGGAAATATAAGTTAAAAGATCAAAGTACTGCTAAGTAGAAAGAAAAGGCAAAAGTACTGCCAGTTAAAGATCGAAGTACTGCCGTGGATAAAGGAATCTTAAAGGATTATTATTTAAACGGTTATGTTAGTAATTATCTTGTAACAGTTATTTTAATGATTAGTATTGATTAGTGTTTATGTCATACAAGGACTGTACACCTACTAGAGTTATCCTTATGTTTATAAAAGGATCTCTAGGAAGGTATTAGAGATATATGAACACGAACAACAAAGCAACAATAGCAAAAAGCATTAGTTAGTGATATTAGAGATTAGTATTGTATTAGGGATCTGCAAACTTAGGCAGATTCAAAGTGTGGTAATACAAATCGTTTGATTAATCATTGTGTGTTCTTCTTAGTACTGCCAACTAGATTCCGCATAGTTGACAGTATATCAGTGTTTCATTAAGGAATATCGATCCTACAAGTGGTATCAGAGCTTGTGTAGAGACTCTGATCTAGAAGAACGTTAATCATTCGAAATCTTTTCTAAAACTCCTAAAAGATGTCTCGAAGCTGAAACCTAATACTCACTACCTCGTCCGTTACTGCACTAAGAATCCCTATGATCAAGAAAGGTGAATATGACCTTCGTATGGTCCATGAAGATGCGACAGTATATTGCTATCACTGATCATATTCTATGGGATATAATCACCAATGGAGACCAAGCCACAACTTATCCTGCATCCTCGTCAGCACCAAAAAAAACTTCATTGCTGCAACCAAGGAAAGAAACAATGAGAAAGCTCTTAACATATTGCTTTCTGCAATACCTGATAGACATCTGCTTAGTTTTCATGATGCCACAAATGCAAAAACCTTATGGACAGCCATAAAAGCAAGATTTGGAGGCAATGAAGCATCAAAGAAGATGCAAAAGAATCTTTTGAAACAACAATTCGGAGACGTTTACTATCAGATCTAGAGAAGAGCTCTAGATTCAGCATACCGAAAGGTCTCTCCCCCGCCAAAATTCTTAGTATGCTTGTTGAATTATATGATGCTAACTGTGTCCCTTGAAGATTGGGAATTTGAATGTTTCTAAGAAGTTTCCCCCACTCTGCGTTGGATGTAGTTGCTTCAATGATTCGGGGACAACTGGATTGGATGAATGGAGGTTTTGATGATCTCACAACAAACTTGACATGGGTTTGTTTTTTTAATGGCATGAATTGAAGGGTTGTTAAGTTTTGTTTTCTTTGTTAACTTATTTTGTCGTATATTTTTTACTTGTTTCAACTCCAGCTCACAAAATATTGCTTTTTGCTCCACAGAATGTCAAGGTAGTACTTTGAAAACAACAGTACTGACTGATCTAGCAAACATCCCAAAAGGATATTTCTCTTTGGCCTACTCAAAGCAAGTCGCAAACGCTTCCTACCTGTGCCTTCCCACTCAGATGAAATCATATGTTCCTTCTTTGCTCAACAAGCATCCATGCCTACAACTCATGATGATGAAGACCTGCTGCAAATTGATGAAGATGCTATGGAAGAAATTGACATTCGATGGCAGCTGTGGCTAGGGATAAATGCAAGGATGGATAAGGAAGTTTATGAGGAAAACAGGAAGACCCATTGACCTCAAGCCAAAGAATGGGATTACCTTTGATAAGTCAAAGATTGAATGCTTTAACTGTCAAAAGTTGGGTCATTTTGCTAGGGAGTGTAGATTTGCTAAATACCAGGAAAACAGAGCAAATGGTCGTAATGAAAAGAGGATTTTGGCTATTGAAGATTCAAACTCAAAAAAGCCTTGGTGGCAACAGACAACAATGAAGATATTGACTGGACCAAGGAATTCGATGCTGAACCAGTGACATATGCTATGATGGCACTGACTGAAGTTGAACAAGATGATTGGAGCATGGAGTTTGATGCAGAACATGTGCACTTTGGACAAGATGGACTTGGTGATTTTCCCTCACCCCCCACTCCCCATTTTTGACTGGAACAAAAAGGTTGATGATTAACCAGTGTCTCTAGCTTTGATGGCTACAACAACTTAGAGGTACCTTACTGTCCAAATGTAGTAATCTTAATAAAAGCTTGCGTGGAAAGCTATCAAACTGAAAGAGATAATTTTCAAAAGGCTAGGACTGAAATTCTAGGATATCAAATGAGCTTAGAGTCATTAGAAGTCATACTTAAAACACATGAAAAGAATGAATATGCATGGGGTGATAAGTATGAACAGATGGAATATGACTTAAAGATAAGGGATTTGAAACTAGAAGAAAAACAAAAGGAACTAGATCAAGCCTTAAAAGAAAGAGATGAACTTTCAAGGTTTTAAAATTGAAAATGGTCTCAATGCCTGCAGTAATTCAAAAATGAAGTCCTAAACAAACAAAGATATTTGTCTGATAAATCATGTATAGGATTTGGGGTTGAGTCTAGTAGTGGTATGGAAAGTGACAATTCTTCTGGGAATACAAATTCGACTGAATCTTTGTTCTAATTTTCAAAAGACAAAAAAAGGATTCCATTCGGTCCGCCACCAACAGGTACGTCATACCACCTAGGGCAAAATGTCTCCTTTTACTGGGATAGATGGGGAAACTAGCCATTAGGAATATAGGTCTTTAATCAAGAAATACAAAGTCTAGTCAACAGAAATTAAATAAAAATAAAAGTCAAATTGAAGGATAGGGTTGACAGTTGATGATGAAGGACTGTTTTAAACTCTTCTTTAGAAATTCAAAAGGAAAACTGTTTTTTAAACAGAAAAATAGTGAAAACATCTTTTGTGAAAACAGGTCACTAGCTGCGTCAAACATTTGTTGGTCAAGGATCTAGGAAAACGGGTGTTTGGGCACAAAGGGGCCGTAAATTATGTTTTGTATGTTACAGTCCTAATCACCTAATCAAGGATTGTAATTAATGAAGAACTTCAAACAAACCCAAATCATAAACCTAAGGGGAACACAGGTTTGTTAAGGGACACTAAGGACCAGTAAGTGGAACAACATCAATAGGGTGAACCATAGTAACTTCTCAGGAAACTCTAGGTACCCTCACCAAAGGAAGTCTTTTATCCCATCAGCAGTACTTACAAGGGAAGGGTTGAAAAGTACTGCCAAACCAAAATTGACACGAACAGTACCTTCAAAAAGTACTGCTAATGTGTTTTATCAAGGTACTGCTAGACCAAGAGTTCCACAAGCAGTACTTTCACAAAGTACTGGTAGACCTTATCATCCAAGGATGGATAACATGAGACCTAGAACTTCAAGTTTTTCACCATCATCAAGGTCTTCTACCACAAGGACTCCACACAGACCTCAAAGACCCAAGAAAATCATTAAATCTATCTGGGTTAAGAAAGGAAGTACTGTTGGATCACACGCAGTACTTCCACAGAATGTAAGAGTCAAGGGGGTTGCCATGATAAATCCAAAACAAACATGGAGACCAAAAGGGAACTATCTAGATTCTGTGAATAGGGATAATGGTTCTTACACATCAAACCAATGGCGTATGTAACTCCATTAGGGGTTATCCAAGTAGTTATGACTTGGGTCCCTAAAGAGGTCTAATTCTGTAACTTGTTTGTTATGGGCAAATCCAGAGAAGATCTCAAGGATTATGCTATTTATTGACAGTGGATGCTCTGGAAGTATGACAGGAGACAAGGACAAGCTGTCTGATTTTAAAGAGTTCAAGGCGTGGTTTATGTGGCTTTTGGAATGACTCTAAAGGAGGATGAATCTCGGAAAAAGGAACCCTCAAGATATTCATGCTTAATTTTGAGAAAGTTAGCTAGTCGGAAGAGCTTAAGTTCAATCTCTTCTTATCTGTTTCTCAAATCTGTGATAAGAAGCATAATGTTCTATTCACTGATAAGGAGTGTCTTATCTTATCTCCAAAGTTCAAGTTTGTTGATGAAGATCTGGTAATTCTTAGAGCTCCTAGAAAGAATGATGTATACAGTCTGGATCTAAAGAATATTATTCCTTCTGGAGGAGTAACTTGTTTGGTTGCAAAGGCAAACAAAAGGAAGAAGGTGTCTTAGGGCACAGAAGGTTGGGGGCATGTCAACCTTCAAGAATATTAACAAGTTGCGTTAAAGGCAATCTGGTTCAGAGGTTTACCTTCAAGTCATTCAAGCTTAATCATTCTGTTTGGCATGTAGCAAAGGGTGATGTAAAACAGCACAAGATTCTTGCAAGAAGATTAAGGAAAGACCAGTCAGAGACTCTAGAATTGCTCATATGATTTATTTGGAACCTGTTCTCAGTAGGAGTGTAATAGAAAAGTACTGCTTGGGTGGTTACTGACGACTGTAGTACACCATTAGATGGGTGTTTTTTCTTGGCTTACAAAGGATGAGACATATGATATGCTTCATGATTTGAATTGTGGGGTTAGAAATAAGCTAAAGAATAAAGTGAAGACCAATCAGGTTGTGACCATGGAACGAGGTTCAAGAATAACTTAATGAAATGGAGTTTTGTGCCAAGAACGGGATCAAGAGAAGGAGAATATAGCTTTGCAAGGACTCCACAGCAATAATAGATGTCGCAGAAAGAAAGAATAGGACTCTCATTGAAGCTGCTAGAACTATGTTAGCGGACTCTCTCTTACCTATTCAATTTTGGGCTGAAGCAGTCAATACTGCTTGTTATGTGCTTAACAGAGTTTTGGTGACTAAACCTCAAATGAAGACTCCTTATGAAATCTTGATGGGCAGATCTCCTAACATCAGTTTCATGAGACCTTTTGGATGTCCTCTGACTATACTTAATACCCTAGATCATTTGGGTAAGTTTGATGGCAAGTCGGATGAAGGTTATCTGTTGGGATACTCTACTAACAGCAAAGGTTTTAGAGTCTATAACAGGGTCACAAGAAAAGTTCAAGACTGTCTTCATGTAGACTTTCTTGAGAATCAGGAGAATCAAAGAGGAAAAGGTCCTGATTGGATGTTTGATCTTGAAACTTTCTAATCTCTCATTGAATTAATACATTGAAAGGGAAAGAGAAAAACTATGATGTTCTAGGAGGAAAAGTATCTACTTTATGATGATGTTGAAGATCTAGATGACCAGCAGTTTATTGTTCATGGTCCAAGCATTAATACAGTTCAGCATAAGCATTCAGAGGAACGTACTGCTGACAAAGAAGTTCCATTGTCCTCTGACGAACAAGCTTAACATGATCGAGTTTTGTGAATTTGATGCATCATGAATCTTCTGCAAACTTCATTATGACGCTCAAAAGAACAAGAAACGCTTTTAGAAGGGAAAATGTAGGAGAATAGGACTTGAAAAGGGAAAAGAATGAGGCCAACGTACTTTAATCTCTAAGTCCACTTGCTAACACACCTTCTCAAAGTTACTGGCAATACACCTACTGATTCTGTTGCTGATGTTCAAAGATGTGTTTTTTCTAAAATTTCTTTTGATGATGAAAATACAGCACTGAGGAAGGTGGAAGCTGCCCCCGACTTACAGGCAAACTGGATCCCACATGCTGTAACCTCTACTCCTTTACACTTAGAAATCATAAGATTCATCTACAAAAGTCAGGATTAATGGTTAAAAGTACTGCTGGGATTCTCACAAAAAGATGAAAGCTTTTAAAGAAAGTGCCTCTATCCAACCACAAAGCCTTGCTGTCTTTTATATACAAGCTAAAAACAGAAAACTAACCACCAAAGATCAACGACATGTTGTTTGTTGTTTCTTGTTCAAGAGGAACCCAAGAAGACGAAAAAGTCTATCAAAGCTTTAGCAGATGAAAAGTTGGGTTTAAAGCGATGCAAGAAGAGCTGTGGGATGCTTTCAATTCAAATGCAAGAAGAACTGCTTCAATTCAAGCTACAAGAGGTATGGGTGTTATGTGACCTACCAGAAGGCAAGAGGGTGATTGGAACTAAATGGGTTTTTAGAAACAAGAGAGATGAACGGGGTACTATTATCAAGAACAAAGCACGCCTAGTTGCACAAGGGTACAGACAAGAAGAAGGTGTGGATTATGATGAAGTGTTTGCACCAGTTGCCAGAATTGAAGCAATCAGACTCTTTTTGGCATTTGCATCTTTCATGGGCTTCATTGTCTATCAGATGGATGTCAAGAGTGCATTCTTATATGGCAACATCACAGAAGAAGTGTATGTCAAACAGCCTCCAGGTTTTGAAGATCCTGCTCATCCAAACAAGGTCTACAGAGTTGTCAAGGCACTTTATGGCCTGCATCAAGCCCCAAGAGCATGGTATGAAAGACTTTCCACTTTTCTTTTGAAACATGGATATAGGAGAGGGGCTATTGATAAAACTCTGTTTATTAAGAAGGATAGAAGAGATATCATGTTGGTACAGGTATATGTTGATGATATCATCTTTGGATCCACCAAGTCTTCTATGGTGAAGGATTTTGAAGAACTTATGCAAAAAGAGTTCAAGATGAGTTCCATGGGTGAACTCACCTTCTTTTTGGGGCTTCAAGTCAAGCAATCTAATGGTGGTATTTTTCTAAGTCAAGACAAATATGTGAAAGATATTCTCAACAAGTTTGACTTTAGAACCATTAAGCCAGCATCCACCCCCATTGAAGCTCATAAATCTCTAGGAAAAGATGAAGAAGGTGAAGATGTTGATGTACATCTTTATAGGTCTATGATTGGGTGTCTCATGTACTTAACTGCTTCAAGACCAGACATAATGTTTGCTGTTTGTCTGTGTGCACGATTTCAAGTCACTCCAAAGGTTTCTCACCTACATGCTGTCAAAAGGATATTTAGGTACCTCAAACATCAACCAAAATTGGGTTTATGGTATCCTAAGGACTCTCCTTTTCATTTGGAAGCTTTTTCGGACAGTGACTATGCCGGGGACAATCATGATAGAAGATCAACTTCAGGTGGATGTCAGTATCTTGGAAGAAGACTAGTTTCTTGGCAATGCAAGAAACAAACAATTGTGGCTATATCTTCTACTGAGGCAGAATATGTTGCAGCTGCAAGTTGTTGTGCTCAGGTACTGTGGATGCAAAATCAATTGCTTGATTATGGATTTAATTTCATGAACACTGAAATCCATATTGACAATGAGAGTACCATATGCATTGTGAGGAATCCTGTTTTCCACTCAAAGACCAAGCATATTCAGATTAGACATCACTTCATTCGAGATTGCTATGAGCAAAGGCTCATTAATGTGGTCAAGGTTCACACTGATGACAATGTAGCAGATTTACTCACCAAAGGCTTTGACTTAGCAAGATTTAACTTCTTGGTGGTAACTATTGGGATGATAAACCCATAGCTATATTTGAGGGGAGGATCACATGTAAAGTACTGGTGTTTGTGTAAAGTACTGTTTTGGTTAGAAAGAATCTTTGGAAGCTCTATCGCTAAATTTGAGGGGAGGTTATGAATGATTGTTGAGAGTGTTCATGATTTGAAGAGATATGTTGCAAGTTTTTAAAGGTTGTGGTTGACAAATTTGAGTTGGAAGTCTTTTTACGTTGAAAGTACTGCTTCGCCATCTCAAAGTACTGCTTGGCTTAGAAAGTACTGCTTAGACAACTAAGTACTGTTCTAACGTTCGGTCAACGGTCAAACATACGTTTTTGCGCTAAAAACGTATTTACAACGGTAACTTTATAGTTATCCATCACAACCTATAAATACTCAACTGAATTGCATTTTTCTCTCACTTTATTTACTTTTATTCATAAATTTTTTATTTCCAACCTCCGACGCACGTCAATTCATCTCCGATGGCCAACATTCGCACTTGTAACAAACACAACATGATCGCTTGTGTGGAGAAGACGGAACAAAATGCTGATTTTCATCAAATCATCGATTTTATTGCTGGATGTTCCATTAATTACTCTCTGTTGGTTGATCCTGATCTCATTGGTCCATGGCTTCAACAATTTTGGACTACTGCTTCTCTCAGAGTAATCAATGACGTACCCCATATTCGCGCCATGGTTGCTGGCAAAAAGATTTTGATTTCTGAAGAAACAATACGAGCTGATCTCCTCTTTGATGATGCGCATGGTGTTGATTGCTTTCCTAAGCAGGTTATATGGGACTCGCTTCGCGATATTGGCTATGAGGGTAATTTAGCTCAACTTACTTTCTCTAAACCTTTATTTAGCCCACAGTGGAAGTATTTGGTTCACGTATTACTTCACTGTCTTAGTCCTAAAAGTACCTCATGGGAGCAATTTGGAACCAATATCGCCTCTGCTTTAGTAGGTTTAGCAACAAATCAGAAGTTCAATTTCTCTTTAATGATACTAGAGGGCGTATCTAGACCTAAGAACTTTCTACCTTTAGTTACTCTACCATCTAAGGTATTTACCTTTATGAGAAAGCATAGCTCGAAGTTCTCAGGAAGGATTACACCTTTAACTCCTTTCATGCTAGAAGTAGCTACAGCATTAGCAGCAGAAGCAAATAGTGCAAGCGCTCATTCTAGAGCTGAGTCTACTCCAAGGGATGATCAAGGAACCCCTACTTAACGTGCTGCTCAAGATAGTCTTTGTACTGCTCAACATACTGCTGACATTCAAGGTACTGCTCGAACTCAAAGTACTGCTGAGGTTCAAGATACTGCTACAGCTCAAGATACAACTGCTATTCCAAAATCTCCCAATGATTATACTCCCACAGATGCGTCTCAAACATCTGGAGGAGATGAGGGACTTTTGGATTTATATGCTTTGAACAGGGAAGTTAAGAGACTTAAAAGGCAAACTCTTTCTCAAGCTAAACAGATTACCAAGCTCAAGACAAAACTCAAGAAACTGTCAAACATGGTCACACCAGTGGTTAAACATCATACCTTTTGGGTTGCAAGTCAAGAGCAAAAGAAAAGGCGAAAAAAGCTAAAGAAGCAAAAGAAGAAAGTGTCTTCAGTCAAATTGGGGAGGAATAAGGATGAAGGAACTTTGTCTGAAGAGCACTATGGTCAAGAAGATTTCACAGCAGAACCTTTCTTTGATGATTTTGTTGATAAAGATGCTGCTGATTTGGAAAGAAAAAGTGATGAGACTGAGGAAATCAATATTGAGGAGAAAGAAGCTTCTAATGTAAAGAGTGGAGATACAGAAGAACTGGATTTGGAGACAACTCAAAGTACTGCTAGACAGAGTACTATTACTCCAAGGACCCTAAATTTTGAAGATGAAGCAGGTCCTTCAAGCCCACTCCGTCCAACTCAAGTTATGGAGTCTGAAGAACAACTTAAAGTTGCTGAAGTTCTTGTTGCTATTTCTAGACCAAGAGGTTTGAGCATTCCTGGTTCCATACAAACTCAACCTCAACAATCAAGCCAAGGTACTGATCCAAAAGATAAAGGCAAAGGGATACTTGTTGAAGAACCTAAAAAGAAGAAATTGACTCTTCAACAAATCAGAGCCTTGGAAACTACAAATGATGAGGAGGTTGCAAGAAAGATTCAAGCTGAATGGGATGCAGAAGAAGAAAGAAAAAGGTTTGAAGAATTAATGAAAGCAAAGCCAAAGACTACGTTGAGGTAAAACCTACTTCTCTTCTCAAGAAAGGAATAAGATGAAATTTCTAAAGAGTCAAGATCAAGAATCTGCAAAAAACTTAAAGTATCCCAATGGAAAATTTGCAAGACAAAGGTCGAGAACATTAAAAGACTCCTACAAAGATTTTATTCCAATGGGCCTCCGAGTAAGAAAAAGCTGTGTTGCAAGAAGAAATGCAAAGAAATTTCAAGGAAAAAGAAAACACAGATTTCTAAAAACAGCCAGTCAAGAAGCTCAAGTTGAGGACGGAGACAGTTGATGAGATTAGTAAGTTATCTTAGGGTTTGTAGATTTTGACAAAGTCGCAAAGAAAGAGAGTCTCTAGAAGACTTTTTCCATGATTACAGAACTTCAGTTATTGATTCCCGGATGGAGAGTCTCACAGCATTCACAGGGGAATATCATTTCAGGCTTTATCGAATACTTTTATGGAATACTGCACTATCTTAGATAACTGATTTTGTATCACTATATCGAGTTTGTTCAAGATTATTATGAAGCACATTCCTCCAACTGTTTAGGCTTGATACTTCTAGGAGACCTTACAACTAACTGGGAGACTCCTGAAACTAAGTGTGATGACTTTTGGAAGAACCAAGAAATGGGGAATCGTAGGTGGAGACTTAATGAATCTTCAGGAGCATACAACTAGAATTAGAAGAAGGTACTATGATTCACATTGCCTACTGAAAGAAGGTAATCCCTCTATCTAGAAGTTGATATTTAAAAGGATGTTGAACATGGGTGAAGTTGAAGACGAGAATGACAGCATTACTGATCATCGTTCATTTTTGTGGACAACCTGAAGATGGGTGACAATTCTTAAACAACTGGTATGATTTATCAAAATTTTCTTTATATATATATCTTACTTTGATAAACAGACTTAACTGTGAACAAAGCAGTACTTTGTTTAAAGTACTGCTAGTGTAAAACAAACAGTACCTTGATGAAGGTACTGCTAGTTAAAAAGTTGTTTTTGAAATGTGGTGACGATTTGAGTGTGCAAAAAGATTTAAGGCACAGATATTTGAATATCAAACTGTTTTAAGGGATTGAGTGTTGGTTAACCACCACACAACAAATGGTAATCAATTCACCATGTCTTACAAACATAAGAATTGACTAGTCCAAATCAAACAGTTTTGGTAAAGACATCTCAAATCTGTTGATGGTTGACAATTTACCAAAAATTGTATGGTGATCAATACACCATGGTATTACACTGAATTATTGGCTACTCCAAAGCAAACGGCTTTTTGGTAAAGAGAACTCAAATCCGTTGATAGCTTTAATAGTTTGCTCAAAACTATATGGTCCTCAACTCACCAATGTTTTATTACTGAGAGTTGGCTAGTCCTGAGCAAACGGCTACAGGTAAAGACTTATCAAATCCGTTTATGGTTGTAATGACTTACCAAAAGTCATATAGTACTCAACACACTATGATTCATGTTCTGAGTGTTGAAGTGATTTTCAGTTCATCATGGATTATTACCTTTTCTAGGTACCAAAGAACTGACTAGCCCAAGAGTGAATGGCTACTTGGTAAAGGCTCATAAAATCCATTCATGTTGCTGAAAAGACATGTTGCTGAGAAGGACAATCTGTTTGATGCAAAGACAAAGAATGTTTAAAGAAGTGTTTATCAAGAGATTGCATTCAAACAGATTGTAAACAAGATGCTGCTAAAGGATGAAGCTTAAAAGATTAAAAAGGTAGTACTGCTGAACAAAGAAGACCAACTATCAAGAAACTTGAAGTCAAGCAAGTGGAATTCAAGTTAGGGGAGGATTGTTAGGACTTATGAGAGTAAAGGTCAAAGTTCTGCCATGAAAAAGTCAAAGTACTGCTAAATGAAAGATCAAAATACTGTCTGCGTAGAAGTGAAAAGTCAAAGTACTGTCGTTATTATAGGAACTATAAAGTTTAAACGGTTGTTTTAGCATTTATCTTGTAACAGTTATTAGTGATAAGCATCAATTAGTATTTGTGTTATTCAGGGACTGTATACCTACTAGTGGTTATCCTTATGCTTATAAAAGGACCCCTGGGAAGGCTTTAGAGAACACAGATAACAAAATACACGAATCATTAGTATTGTATGGTTAGGGATCTGTAACTTAGGCAGATTCAAAAGGTTTATAATAGAAATCGTTTAAGAAACTATTGTGTGTTCTTCTTGATATTGTTAATTAGTTTCCGCATAATTAACAATATTATATCAGTGTTACATTGCTACTGAATTGAATTTATTCAAGGAGGTAACATCCTTTACAGGTTAAAGGGTTAGTATACTAAGGTACAATGATCCTACAAAATAAGCCAATAAAAGTCCTTGGAAGCTCTTCCATTGTTAGCTTCGCTTCCAAAAGCTCAAAAGTCCAATAATCCAAGGTTTTAAACTGATTTTATAGATTTAAGTATGTTAAAGGCTTATTTAAGCTCAATCTTAGCTTAGAGACTAATAAAAGCTTATGAGAGCTTGTTGTGAGCTTTTGAAACAATAGCATACATTTGAGAGTAAAGAAGAGCTTATAAGTGAAAAATCTTATGAAAACTAAACTTAGGATTTTATTAATACTCAAAAACAGATTACAATGCTTTATAAAAGAGATTACAAGAGCTTGAAAAAGTAAAATTAGATTTAAAAAAAAAACTACATAAGCTATTTAACTAAGAAAAATTACAGGAAAAATATATCAGCTGTGTGTGAATGAGGGTTCAATTTATTTGTATATTCCAAGATGAACGAGTGGCATGCACTAGTTGAAAATAACAAAAGAAGAATTTGAGATTAAGAAGATTATTTTTAGGGAAATTTACAATTTTTTAGTATTTATTAGGAAGGAAAACAAAAAGAAAAATATTTTTAGCAACCGTTAATTACAAGCTTCACGATAAGTCTCAAGATTTACGCACAAATGAGCGGAATGTCTTTAGCGAGCCGCAGAATGACTATCTTAGCAGTAGCTATCACCTTTCCTTAAATCACTTTATAGTTTGTATAACTCAAAGGTCGTCGTACCTCGCAAGTAACTCACGATTAGTTTTGTTGTTTATTGGAATGGTTTAAGATGGATAGCTAGTATCCAAATTTGTTTATTTTATTTTTGTTATTATAACTAATTCGATAGGAATCGAATTAATGTTCGTTTTGTATTTATTTTTTTTATACAAAAAAGCAAGTTAATTCCAAGAGAGGGTCTTCAAAACTTACTTCAACGAAAATCTCAAAAATCGTCAAGTCTTCCCGGCAACGGCGCTAAAATTTGTTATTGCGGTTTGTAATGACTAGTCAAATCATATATATATATAGTATTAATCCCGTGAAAATTCTTTCCAAATTACTTCTCAAACAAGAGAAATAAAAGGATAAAATCTCACTTAAGAAAACACAATATGTATATTTTTAACCGGGAAGTTTTCTTCTCGGGTCGGTATCCAACGATAAAGTGTGGAATTGAGATTCGGGAATAATTCGGATTCAAGTCAAGAATGAATAAAGGATTTTTGAATTTTGAATTACACTACGAATATAATAGCACAATTAAACTATAGAAACAATTAAAAATTTAAAAAATGTTTAACTAATACGAAAAATTAACAAACGTGAATTAAAAACGTGAGCTAAAACGAGAATTTAAAATCTAAAGCACTTCTATTAACAAATTTTATACCTAAAAATCACAAATTTAAAAAGAAAATTTTAGGAAAAAGAATTAAATTTTTTTAACTATTTTTGATATTTTTATTGAATTTCTAAAGAAAAGTGATTAACTAAAAATATAACTTTTTCTAAAAATTATTACTAATATTCTATTTTATTTTTCAAATTACTAGAATGAAAAAGAAAAGTATTACAAAAAGATTAAAATTTTTCAATTATTTTTCTAATATCTATGAATTTTTTAAGAAAAGAAATTACTAAAAAATCTATTTAATTTCTAGAAAATACAAATTTAACTGGAAAAATAAAGAAAATGTTTTTTAACAACTAAAAATGTGCAGAAATCTAGTGGAATAAAAATGCCCAATTTTTATAAAGCAATTAAACTCTAATTTTGCCAATTAAAAACTAAACCCTAATTTTATAAAACTAATTTCAAAAATATTAAAAACTATTTTATTTAACTAAAAGACAGGGTAGAAAGTGTAAAGAATGAAAGTAAAGGATAGGCGGTGTAACTTAACAGGAAATTTACAACACACTGAAAACAGATGGTAACCTTTAACTATTGAGAATGTACCAATTAGACCCTACGATTTAAGCACTTTTGGCTTATCTAAAAAAAAAGAGATGATATAAGCAAAAATTAACAAACAACAAAGTTAGTTATGAGCGTATAAACAACAACTTTAATAAAAGCACTTGAATTTTATCCACTAGATAAGCTAGAAATTAAGCATTTTAAACTGAATAAAGAATAAAGATTTGCTTTGAAAATCTAATTTTTCTAAACTCTAGCTTATTTCTAGCTTAATTCTTAATGAAAGTTAAAACTAAAAGTATCTATATGAATTTTAATTGTGTACTATAGATTTCTAAAAAGAAATAAGCTATAAGTAAACTAGATTCAAAATTTTGTTATTAAAAAGCTAAAGTCCAGGCTTAATGACTGAAATTAAGAAATTCTAATAAGCTAATTAGCTTAAAACTAATTCCTAGACACTGAAAATTTGGAAATAAGCTATACTATGTTTATGAAATAAACCTAGATAAAAGGATTTTAAAAAATTACAACTAGAAGATAGAAATCTAAAATAAATAAGCTAGTAAATCTCAGCTGCTGCTATACTACTTTTGCAAGAAAATTTAAGCTAATCTAAAGCTTTAGAAATGGAAGTTAAGAGATGACTTATGTTAAGCTAATAGAGTACTATGAAGGCACTTAATTCTAAATGCTATCTTCTAATTACAAGAGCTATAAAGAAGCTAGAAAAGTGATGATGAGACTCAGCAGTATTAACTATGTTAATACTGCCTAGTCTGATGTACTTGACAAATACCTAAATGCAGGCTAATTCCTAAGTTGAAAACTCTTACACTAGCTCACTATATGTATCCAAGTTTACACTAACACAAATTGAACTCTAAAATGCCATGAATCTCTTAAATCTAAAACACTTTTACACTTTAAAATGCCCTGGTACTTAAAACACTTTTTTAAACTATATACTTTAAAATTTACAAATTTATTCTTAAACCTATTTAAAACTTGATAACTTGAAAAAACGTCAATATATTAAATGTTTAGCAATGTCTTGTGACTTTAGAGGTCAAAAATCACATTAAAACCAATCACTTAGTTAACTCAATACTGGTCAACTATTTTTTCACTTAAAATTAATTTTTTAAGCTAAACCTGTCTAAACCTTATATCTACTCTAACTATAACTACTATTTAGCTATTTTAACTCTAAAAACTAAAGCTTATTAACAGAATTAAGCTAGTTTATCAGCTAGCTAGCTACTTATCACTAACTGACAGAATTAAAAAGGCAAAATTGAGATTAAACAAGTTTTAACTAATGAAAACTTAAGACAGCTAGAAAATAAGCCTAAACAAGCATGTTTGAAAAGGAATGAACAAAAATGAATAGCAATTAGCAAGTGATTTTAAGCTGAAATTAAGCTGAGATGGTATTATAATCAATGAAACCTTGATTTATGAAGTCTCTGAATTCTAGGTCACTCTTTCTGAGTGAGTGACCTCTAAACAAAATCTTAATGTGGCACCTTGCCTCTAGACCATTAAGCTATAAGCTTAATAAGCTGAATTTAGCTTATTCTTTCTCAATGCTTCCAAACTTGATCAATATGAATTCAAATGAACAATATTGAATACTAATAGACAAACTCAGTATTTAAAAAACTTTTATTCAATATGATAAGATACAATTTTAGAACAAAGAGAAAAAAGAATAAAGCTAAATGGAGCTTATTCTCAAGCTCTATTAGCTCAAAATTCCAGCTTATTACTATGAATAACTTAAATCTAACACAATTAAACTTGCTTATTGCTTTTAAAGAAGAATACAGTTAAAAAACAGGAAGTCAATGGAATTCGAAGTTTAAAAGGCTTAATTCACAAAATGAATAGTACACGTAAGATTGAAAAGAGAAAATTAAAATGAAATGAACTAACTCTAAAAAACTCACTAACTCTGAATGTTTAAGCTTCTATTTATAGAAAAAGATTAAAGTTAGGCGGTCCCATATATATCAGGGGGCCGCCCAATCATTTATGAGGCCGTTTTCTGGGTTTTAAAATTTTTCAGAAAGGAGACTTTTGTGTTGTTATATTTGGCACTAACATAGGAAATAGTGGCAAATGTTAAGAGCATAATCATAATACATATGTTAAGTAATAATCAAGACAAATCTCAACTAGTATTTGAATCAACACTTGAGTCTTTATCGGAGGATATGTAGACGATGGATTGAAGATGAGTGGGATGAACCCATGGTTTCATGGATCCCCAATATGTTTTGTATTTTGGATTACGGAGATGAGGGTTGGTGTTGATAATGTGTTTATATAGACGACTTAAAATGATTTTGTGTGGCGAAGTTCGTCTTCTAAACTCATTTCACCTAAAATTTAAAGAAAGTCATTTTAGTAAGGTTCCCATCCCAAACACTATGTCTAGTGTGTGTCTATATGTAACAAATGTGGAGTAACGATTAACTCGACCTATACATAAAATCTTAAGAGTTAATTCAAACGCTCCTTAGTTTGATTTTGCTCAACCAAACAAGTCAAAAAATACATATGAATTATGTATCTCGAAATTTGTTGATGAGATCATTATGCATGTGTTTGAAAACGTTTTTGGGTTGTATTAACAATGCAAAACATTTCAATTTTTGGTGTTCATCATGAACCATATACTTAAAATGAAAGAAATGGTTGAAATGGTTGAAATGACTTATAATTGATGATCTTAGAGATGTTAGGAATGATTATTGATGTTGATTTGATCTTCAATTTAAGTTTTAATGGTTAATTTTAAGTTTTTGGTAGATTTGGGGTTGTGTTCGTCAATGGCCGCTGGTAAGGGGGTGTTTGTTTTTGTGTTTTGAAAATTTTGGTTTCAGGTGTTCATATTTCGTTTTCTCTGATGGCGGTCCCATATCTCCTGGCGGTCCCTTATATATAAGGGGGCCGCCTATATGGGGGCCGCCCGCAGGCAGTGATTTCTGACTTTGTTTTGACAAAAATTTGACTAGGAGGAGTGACGATTTAACTTGGATTTCACAATTTAAATGTGTTTAAAGTACTTCGGATGAAGTATTTAAGTTGTCACGACATGGAATGGAACACGGACTAGAATTGAGATAGAAGAAGGAGATGTGTACTTAATATGATTTATGGAATGTGTTCCATCATTCCCAAACCAAGATGTAGATAGTTAAATGATTCATGTTTAAGGGGTTTAGTGAGAATGTCGGCAATGTTGTCGACGGACGGTACTTTTTCGATAGATATATGCCATTTTTGAAGATTATTACGGAGGAAGTGGTGATGAATTTTGATATGTTTGGTACGAGAGTGTTGCACCGGGTTTTTGCTAAGGTCAATCGCGCCTTTATTGTCGCACATGATAGGAACATCGTCGAGTCGTACATCGTAGTCGATGAGAGCTTTTTTCATCCATAGTGCTTGTTGACATGCCTTTCTGGCGCTTACGTATTCGGCTTCGATAGTGGATATAGCAAGAGCGGTTTGTTTCTTCGAGAACCAAGATGTAAAACAACATCCCACGAATGTACAAATACCGCTTGTTCTCTTTTGGTCCACATAATCTCCCGCATGATAAGAGTCAGCATATACTACGGTTTCTATGCCAGTCCCTTTAGGATACCATAATCCTAAGTGTGTAGTACCTTTAATGTATCGAAAGATACGTTTAACCGCTTCTAGGTGAGAGGTTTTGGGAGCCTCTTGGAAGCGGGCACAAAGGCAGACACTAAACATGATATCGGGCCTACTTGCCGTTAGGTATAGTAAATTACCTATCATGCCACAATACTTGGTACTATCTACCGACTGACACTCTTCATCTTTCGTGAGTTTAGTATCAAAGGAAATGGGGGTTTTCATTGGTTTAGAATCTTCTAGACCAAATTTCTTAAGCATTTCTTTAATATACTTAGTGTTAGGATTATGAAAAAGACTCGGTCACCCCATGTATAATCTTGAATAGCATAGCTCGTTGTCTAATTGTAAGCGTATGACTAATTGTATTGGGCCGGGCCTTTAGCCCACTTGTAAGCCCATACTCAAGCCCATTGGGGCATAAACACTTATGTATATAAACCCCTTTCCATCCATGGGAAGGGGTTGGTTGTTCATTTTATCACAAAAGTTTCATTTGGTTTTTCTCTCACTAGAAGCCTCACTTTCTCTCTCTAGATAATTAGCCAACCCAATCATTCTTGCTTGTGTTATGATATCCAATATACTACAATTGGTATCAGAGCCTATGGGATGATTAGCTAGATTGTGTGTGCGTTTCCTTGGTTAGTTTAGATCAAAAGTTTGGTTTTTGAAGGTTTATGGTCTTATTCTTGACACTCTTTGATTCTCATGTTTGTGATGTTAAAGTTAGTGTTTTTATAGTTATTATAACCTTCTAGGACCAAGTTGTGCAAAAGAAACCAAGTAAAAATGTTCAAAAGAATGATTTTTAGGTGTTTTTAGGTGAAAAAGTTCGTATTTTCTTTGTTGCGATTTGACCTTATGAGACATTCTTCATTGCGTTTTGGTGAAGAAAGTACATTGCGTTTTGTCACTTTGTATAGTACTATTGTATTGCGTTTTATCTTATTAGAGGTTGCATTTTGGTCATTGCGTTTTGACCTTGAGGTTGCGTTTTGGTGATTGCGTTTTGACTGCAGGTTGCGTTTTGAAGACTTTCGTTGCGTTTTGACTAGGGGAGACTCTGCCCAATTTTTTAATTGGTTGCGTTTTGATCAAGTCTCAAAATTTCATTGCGTTTTGATCAAGTCTCAAGAGTTCATTGCGTTTTGATCAAATCTCAAGATTCTTCATTGCGTTTTGACAATTCTTCACTGCGTTTTGACTCATATTTTTCACTATCGACTTTAAGTTAACTTGTTTCAACCAAACCAAATCACAATCAAACAACATATCACCTAATCCAACAAACAATCATCACCTTTAACATACAATCACTAATCATTGATCGATCAACTTAATCATATCACAAGTAATTACAATGGCTAATCTTTCAGAGGACATCCAATGTGCCGGTTCCGATACCCGACCACCTATGCTTGATAAGACTGACTTTGCATCATGGCAACAACGTATTCGATTGTACTGTCGGGGTAAGGAGAATGGGGTGAATATTTTAAAGTCAATTGATGAAGGACCTTTTCAGATGGGGACCACGCGAGTAATTGTTGCTGAAGGAACTGAAGGTTCACTCAATTTAGGTCCTGAACGACCTCGAGTCTATTCGGATCTGTCACAGGATGAGAAGGATAGGTACAATGCAGACATTCGGGCAACAAACATCATACTTCAAGGTTTACCAAAAGATATCTATTCACTTATTAATCATTACACTGATGCAAAGGACATATGGGACAATGTGAAGATGCTTTTGGAAGGATCAGAATTAACAAAGGAAGACCGTGAATCTCAACTGTATGATGACTTTGAACACTTTCGTCAGAACAAAGGCGAAACCATTCACGACTACTATGTCAGGTTTGCCAAGCTCATTAATGACATGCGGAACATCAAGATGACAATGTCAAAAATACAGTTGAACTCAAAGTTTGTGAATAACATGTTGCCTGAATAGGGTAGATTTGTTACCGCTGTGAAACTTAACAAAGGCTTAAAGGATTCAAACTTTGATCAACTATATGCTTATTTGAAGCAACACGAGGCACATGCCAACGAGAATAAGATGATGTTGGAACGTCTCACACAACAGACAGTTGACCCTCTTGCCTTGATGTCTAATGTTTCACCTCAACATTATCATTCTCAGTCATCAACAAATCCACCGACCACATATCATCAACCACATTCTGCTGACACCTCACAATCTGATTTGGGACTTTCTCCAACTGACAACCTAATCGAGAACCTAACCAACACACTTGCCTTACTCACCCAGTCATACAAAACCTTCCTTCCTCAAACAAACAATCAACTCAGAACTTCATCAAACCCAAGGAATCAAGCTACAGTACAAGACGGCAGGGTTGTTGTTCAGAATGTTCAGGGTCGACAGAACAGAGGACAGGGTAATAATGCACGGGGTACAGGTGCAGCTGGTTATGGGGGAGCACAGAACAGAGTGGGGAATGCTAATCCAGGTCAAGCTAGGCAGGTTAAGTGCTACAACTGCAACGGGGTAGGCCACATAGCAAGGAACTGCACTCAACCCAAGCGTCCACAGAACTCCAAATACTTCAAAGACAAGATGTTGCTGATGCAGGCTCAAGAGAATGGGGTAGTCTTGGATGAAGAGCAGTTATTGTTCCTAGCTGGTGGACAGGACAATGCTATTGATGAAGATGTGGATGAGCAACCGGTTCAGGACTTAGCTCTCAATGTGGATAATGTATTTCAAGCTGATGATTGTGATGCTTACGATTCTGACGTTGATGAGGCTCCCACGGCACAAACTATGTTCATGGAAAATCTATCATCCGCAGATCCAGTGTGTGATGAAGCCGGTCCGTCTTATGATTCGGACAACTTATCTGAGGTACATGACCATGATCACTTTCAGGATGCTATTTGTGAACATCATGAAGAACACGGGATGCAGGACGATGTACAACCAAGCTACGTTGTTGGCTCACATGCTGATTATACGAGTGATAGTAATATGACTCCATATGATCAGTATGTAAGGGAAAACGCAGTGACAGTTGTACAAAACAATGCATCTACGGTTCCAAATGATATGTACGTGATGATAGATAATGATTTGCATAAACCTAAAGCCTAATCTGTCTTTAAAGCACCAACATATACAGTAGCTGATAATTCATTAAATGATGAACTTGCAATATACAAGGAATAAGTTAAACTGTATGAAATACATGCCAGGTTTGAATTAATAGAAAGAGAACAAAAGATTGATGAGCAACTAAGAATAGTTATATGTGACCGTAATATTAAGGAAGCGAATTTGAAAAAGGAACTTTATTCTGTAAAATTGCAACTTGCCTCTACCATCCAACATAACAAGTTAATAGTAGATGAAGTTACATCTTTGAAAAAGTATTTTAATCAGAAAGAAAATAAATACCTTAAAGAATTTTTAGACTTAAAAGCTTTAAAAGATAAGGTCGAGGATAAACTATTCAAACAAGGCCAGTCTATTCAAACAATTCACATGATGTGTAAACCTAGGTCTTATTATGATGAAGTGAATAAGGTAGCCATTGGCTACAAGAACCCCCTATGTCTACATCGTGCAAGACAAGCTCAGCCTACCCTGTATAGTGGTCATGTAATTGTCACACCCAATCATGCACTGGCCGTAGTACGTGACGGGGAGGAGACCCTAGAACTTACTGAAATTTCTAGGAAGAGAATGCATGAAAAAATAAAAGCTAATGAATGTGTGGATAATAAGGTCAATATCACACCGCCTAATTACTCGAAAGAGAATTTTTTTTGTGAACTTCAAACCACAGAAACAACTGACCCCAGAACAAATATTTTGGTCTCAAGATATTGTTAAGATGAAAGTTGAAGCTCTCAAAGAGCAGAACACTAGACCAATCAAAGCGTTGACTGTGTATCCTCCAAATACACCTGCAACGCTTGTCCCCAGAGTGCTTCCAACCAAAAGTCAAGTGAAAATTAACATTTTTACACTTAGACAACTTTTTTCCGAATTTGAGAAAACCTGTAAAAAGAGAATCACACCAACTGGGATCACTGAAGGGGAAAGGGGTTTTGAACAAACCAAGACATGTTACCTCACGGAGGTCATTCCATTTTTCAAAACTCTTCAAGAACATTTTGAGGGCATTCAAAAAGCTCTAACAAAAGAAGTTAAAGAAATGAGTGATGCCTTTGATGAGTTGGAAGCTGAACTTGACCAAAGTATTGTTGATAGGAAACATGATGAGATTGAACGGAAAAACCTTCTTATTGAACATGATAATATAATCGCTGATGGTTTGTCTAAAGAAGTGTTTTATGTTGCATCGAATTCTGAGCTTAATGTATCTAGATTTACTGAAATGCAAAAGGCTCATAATGTTGTCAAAGCCCGTTGTCTGGAACTTGAAGCAGAGCTTTCTAATTTACGTGATAATATCCATAAGGATAATTATAACGAACTTTTAAACCGGTTTTCCAATCTTGAGGTAAATCACCTAAACTTACAGTTAAAGTATCAAAACCTTAAAGATAGTTTTCAGAATAAACCGTCTTCATCCGTTAATGATACTCCTGATTTTAACTCCGTTTTTGTGATCGGTCAAATGAAAGCTTCACTTCAAGGAAAAGACAACGTCATCCAAAAGCTGAAAATGCAAATATCTCAACTTAAGGAGACCCGTAGTGAACTAGACCGAACACTTGATTTTAGGGCCCGAGACTTTCAGATCTCACAATTAACTGAAAAGGTTAATGGTCTTCAAGAACAAAATGAGCTTTTTAGGGCAGAAAATGCAAAGATTAAGCAGCACTACAAGGAATTGTATGATTCGATCAAGATTACGCGTGCTAAGCATACAGAACAGATAACTGCCCTTAAAAATGAAAATGAGAGTCTAAAGGTCCAACTACAGAATACGGTCTCATGTGTCACTACAAATCAGGTTAAACCAAATGTACTTGCACCAGGAAAGTATGCTATAGATGTTGAACCTATTCCCCCTCGCAATAGGAACAATAGGGAAGTTCATCTAGTTTATCTCAGGCATCTTAAGGAAAGTGTAGATACACTTCGCGAAATAGTGGAAGAAGCCAAAGTTGAAAGACCTTTAGATAGATCACTCGCATTTGCTTGCCGTTACACTAAGCATTCTCAGGAACTATTAGAATATGTGTTTGGCACCTGTCCAAAGGTCTTCAATCAACAAGATAAGAAGCATGCACACACCCCTAGGAAAAAGCAAGTTACCTTTGAGGACCAAATTGCAACATCAAGTAGTACTACACACAAACATGTAGAGCCAATGCACACTCAGAAGTCTAATGTCCCTGTGCCTCCTTCTACAGGAGTAAACAGTTGCACTGATGCTAGCGGATCTCAGCCTAGGAGCATACTCAAGAAACATAGGATCCCGCCAGCTAAAAGTGACAGCTTGAAGAAAGTAGAAGACCACCTTAGGACAATTAGATCCAGTCTGAAAACCACGAATCGTGTTGATTCTAGTATTAGCTCTAAGCGTACTGTAATTAATTCGAATTCTCATTCTGTGTGCCAAACATGTAACAAATGTTTATTTTCGGCTAATCATGATATGTGTGTGGTTACTTATTTGCACTCTGTGAATGCATCCCCCAATGTTAAAAATGATGTGCGTCATGATAAGCAAGTTTGGAAACCTAAGCAAGTTACACAAGTGTGGAAACCTAAACATATCAAACAAATTTGGAAACCAACTGGCAAAACACTTAACAATGTTGGTTATCAATGGAGACCCACAGGAAGAACATTCACCCTAAGTGATCAGTGCCCTTTAACTAGGTTCACTAAACTTACAGGAATGTCAGCCATTGCTTGTGCTAACCAATCGGAACCCAACCAACATTGGGGATCCAATTTTCCAAACTCTCCATCTTTTTGGTGACTGATCTTCTCTTCTAAAATTTGTCTTTTAGTAAGTTATGGTATAAAGGAATAATGATATTGCAACACTAAAAATCGGTTTATGAGTCATCTATTTTATAGTGTCTGAATAAAGACTCGATACCCGTATCTGCGAAGGGTCGTACGGCGTATCGGGTCTTTTTCAGACACTTCAATAGAAGACTCAAAAACGAGTTTTAAGTGTGCAATATCATATTCTTTATACCATACTTACTAAAAGACAAATTTTAGAAGAGAAGATCATTCACCAAGGTCAAGCATTGATCACGACTCCATAGAAGACATCGTGTAATACCCTCGGGTATTAGCCATCTTAATGAAAGTTCAATGTTTGGTTTGTTTTAAAATCGATTTCTTAATTAATCGTTGATTGTTTAATTATGTTTATCACCTCATACTTGTTTATGTGTTTGAATATGCGACCTATCATTCAATTGGGTCTAGTGATACCTAAAAAGTAATCTAGATATCGGGATAGCTCTCCATATCGTGTTTTATATTACTGGACCAATAGGATCACAAATAGCGTTCTGTCTTTGTCTTTGAATTATGAACTTAGTTGGACCGGCAGGTGACCCGTTTATGTTTTAGCAATCATGCTCTTAATTAACTGATAAAGATTTAAATAGTGGAATACTAGTATATAAAACACCGTCAAAAAATAAGTGGGTAAACTCCCATTGGGCTACGGTTTTAACAGGATCACCACTGCTTTGATTCCCTAAGATAGATTATAATTAAGCTAAAGGATGCTTTATGCGGATGCGTTAATTGTGACAGGATTAATCGTGTCTAGGTCTTAGGATGATGTCCCGCCTAAGTCTTAAGAATGATATGCTGCTTCGAGATAAGTAAATCATTGCACTGAAACAAACCAACATTGAACGGATTTAATATGGCTAATACAGTTTTCTATCATTTGGCTTGTACCGCTTTTCTATCTTCTGATTTTCTTCTTTTATGCTTATTGTGTATTGAATTGATATTTGTCACAACCAAACTTGTGCCAGTCTCTCGGGCTGAAAACCCCCCATATCATTAGACAACGTATATAGCATAGGTTTAACCAGTAAATAGACTAATTATAACTAATTAAAATACTGATAGAATATAGGATTAATGTTTCACTCTTAGTGTTCGACACCCTACTTACCGCGAAACTCCATCTTAACCGGGTACACTGCCCGTTAAAGTGTTGTTTTAGGTTTGTTGGCTAAATATAAATTTAAAACTTGATAATCAAATAATTGACCCTACACGACAGCACATCAAGTTTTTGGCGCCGCTGCCGAGGAGTGAAGTTGTTTAATTCTTATTTATTAGTGTTTTAGTTTAGATTGCATAATTGTGTGCTTGTTTGTGTGTTTAATTTCCTGCATTGTATATTTCGCATATTGTGTGTTTGTGTGCATTGTTACTGCCAGCTATAACATTGTGAGTCGAATACTCAATACGGCGTATTCATCTTCTTGGATACGACGTATAATGTTTTTCTAAACCAATACAGCGTATTCGACTCTATCATCAATACGGCGTATTCAGTTTAATGAATACGGCGTATTAGGCTATTTGCCCATTTTCTTTCCTAGCTATTTTATTACAGGTTAAAAATGGACAACCCCGATATCACTATGGAGGAATACATCAGACTTCAAGAGGAGAAAGCTCTAAGTCGGGGTGAGACGTTTAATTGGCAAACTGCCACGTACGGTAAGATGGAATATTGTAAAGATGAGGACGACTGCTAACGACAATGAAATTGACTTTAGAATATCGTTTGACGAATCCGACGATGAAGATTACACGGTAGTTTATGACGAAAATTCATTTCCCTATAAATAATTTCGTGTCAACAATTGGAAACGGATTCTGGAACAAAAAAAAAAATGATAATGATAAAGTTAATATGCCTTCATTTCCATCACCCGAGCCTGAGGTCAGTTATTTTAATGATTTAGACTTTTTAAAGATTTTAAGAATGAATTTCCAGCCATTGTTTACAATGATGCTCTAATGTCTAAATTAGATCTTTTAACTGAACCTACTATAAGTCCTCGACATATCCATGAATTTGATTTGAAAGATGAAACATCATTGTCCGAATGTGATGAAGAGGAACAAAAAGTGTTATACTTTAATGATTTATTTTCTTTAAACGTAATTTATCTTGATGATTTAAAATCGGATATGGACAACAATAATAAAATCAATATTGAGCGACTTTCGGGGGATATGTCTGTTATACCAATACCTGATGTAATAAATGTCAATGCACAAGGGTTAAATAAGCTTTTGGAAACAAGTTATGATACATCTAATAAAATTTTCAAAACTAAAACTTTTATCAAGAAGCTAAATGTTAATATCATGGCTTGTAATTATCTTAACAATGGGATGCTTTTAAAATAAATCTTTTTAAGAATTTGTGTGTGCCATTTGGCATCCCGTTCGACCCTAAATTATTGTATAAGGATGAGAGTAAATTGGGGCAAGTCTAACTTAAAGACTTTTCTGTAAACAAAAGTACTTGCCAGTAGACAACTCGGAATCTATTTTCAATTTTTTATCGAGTCTGTCTTCCCAGACTATTTATATGGCATATCCAAACCCTATAGATACGGCGTACCGACTATCTGAACGTTATCCAGTCTTTATTTTCAGCACAGTCGATACGGCGTATTCGTTAAACGAATATATCGTATTCGACACAGGTATCAATATGGCGTATCCTAGAGTATGGATACGGTGTATCGACTTCTTATGCAGTTTTAGGTATTTATTTCGAGTCTAACCAAACGAATACACGAAGATAGAATTGCATTTATTTTTTGAGAATTTACACAGGACCTCGTAAAAGAAAATCGATGAATATTGGTGGAGAATTTAAAAATTTGGAGATCTTAAAGTGTTGGAGTCTTGAAACTTCAAGGCGGCTGTTCAACACACAATCTTGCTCAAAAAAACTCAACATGGAGAATCTACCGAGCAAATATCAGGGGAGTTTCTCATTCTAATTCTTTTTAATTCTTGTATTTAATGTTTTATTATTTATAATTGAGGACGTTGTTTAATTCAGTGGATGACTGGATTTAGAAATGTTTACTTGTCCTATTTTTCACACTAAAATGCTTAAATTCTGTTCAATTTTTTTTTTCAAAGCATACTTTTGTGAAATTACTGAAACATAACCCACACACAATAACCCTGTTAGATTTTGTGTGGAATTTAACCTATCCATTTCCATATTGTTTACCCAATTTCCACAAAAATAGGAGTGTGCGGTGATGGTAGTTGACTTTGTTGACGTGGCTTGGTCCTATCTATTCGAGACTGCAAATAAGGATTCACTATGGATTTGATAGAGTAAATTGTTTAAATTGGTAAAATTTTTAGGATTACACCCAATTTCACCTTTACATTGTGACTATATTAAGTTAAATACATGGTTAGGTTTAAACCCTATTAACCCTTTGTTTATTCTCATTATCAAGAGTAGATACCCTAGAACAACTCGTAGAGCCAACCTTTGGAAACTACACCAATTATTTTTTTCGTTACACCTTCCCTTACACCTAGCTTGCCTGTTAGATTAGTTTATTTTACAGTTGTTGTTGCTTAAAGTGTAAAGTTTGTATTTCTCGAGTCTTGTGTCTATTTTGGTACGGTTGGAAGAAATTTGCACATCGCAAATGGGAATGTATATTATAGTCAAAACTCATGTATTTTTACTACCATCGCAATTAATGGTACGTCCGAAGAACGAAGAATTACCGAAGGAATTATCCGGAATTATTATGATCGTGAAGATGGTGAAACTACACCGAGTTTCGTAGTATAGTGTTTAAAAAAATCAAAAAAATTAGAAAAATCACAATAAAAAAGAGAAGGAAAGTTTGAAGATAATCGTTTCGCAACTACCGAAGGAATTACATGAAGGATCGATTATTCGTTGATACAAATCGACGATGTAGAGTATTGTATAAAGTGGAAGATATCGCCACTTGCCTTGTAAAGTATGTAAAGTTTGGGATGTTTGGGAAGTTGACCGTTACGGGAACGCCAACTTAGGTTGTTGTTTTTGATCTATGATCAAGACGTTGTAAATAGTTGTGTCTTTATCATGGTAACGGTCGGGAAAAAGTGTCTAGCAACTTGTATTTTAGACTTAATCTATTTGTTTCGTAATTTTTATTTAACAACAATTTAATTCCCTTTCCTAATCATTAACCATGGGTTTTACGCGAATGAGGATGTGATCGAGCATGCATGTCTATTCCGTCATTACGGCCATGTATGCATGTCTCAACTGCCTTGTTGGTTTATTACTATTGGTGAAAGTTAGAAGATCCATACCCTATATTACTCTACTATTCCTACTCTTTAGCTTATTCGAGGTGGGAGTGAGCAGTCACATGTGTCTATCCCGTCGTTACGGGTGTGTATGTGTGGTCTTTGTCGCCCTCCTAGAATATTGGTATCGATAAAGATTAGTTAGAGTAATCAACCCTAAGCCTTCTCATATAAACCCATATTTACCTTTATAAACTTGTTACTCCTTAGCTTTAGCGGTGGAGATGTGTATCCTTGCCAAGCTTATGATAGAATACTCGTCATGACCGAGCAATTGAGCGAATTAGTTACATGTTACCACATAGATTAGTTGAGTGATTTGAGTGTTTTCATCTTCCTATTTCGTGAGGTGTTTGGTTGTGTGCTTGTAATAGATCAAATAAATGCTTTAACGGAAAATATCCTTAGGGATACATTTTTATAGACTTCTAAAGGCTACTTGAGGACAAGTAGGATTCAAGTGGGGGGATATTTGATGACATCAAATAACATCTATTTTATAGCATCATTTATCCCATGTAATTAACCCATTTTGTATAATTATTGCAAAGAATTGTTACTTAATCGTTTATATTTGAGAATTGCAGTAATTACGGAGTACTTGGTGAATATTAGCAAAAGGCGCGCATTCTGGAGCTTAAACGAAGATATTTTGAAGATTAATGATTCTGACTACCAATACGCCGTATCCATCAAGGAAGATACGGCGTATCCGTGCCTGCACTCACCAAAGACCACAAAGGAAACAAGCTCAATACGCCGTATCCAGAGAGGCTTGGTCATCCGCGAACTCACCCCTTAAAACCTATCTATATATGATATAAATACACCAAGGGACGAAATCGCGCGAGAGCAATAAAACCAGAAGCAGTATAGAGTGTTCCCGAGTCGTTATGTCCCAACGAGGCTAAAATGGAAAATCGCAAAACGATTGATGATTTGTGTTTGATGGTCCACAGGAATGATTTAGCCTTAAAACTGATAAATTATTAGCAAAAGCACATAAAATAGCAAGAGAATAAGCTGGAACAAGAATAAAAACTAGGAATGACAAAAACACTTTAACACTTTTACACTAAGGCACAAATAAGCTAATCTAAATCTAAATAAGCAAATGAAGCATGCAATTAAGCTAAATTAAACAAGAGAAACACAACAGTACTAACAATTCTAGTACTAACAGTATTAAACAAAAATACCAGCACTAACTTAGAGTTAGTACTGTTAGGCTAAATGTTAGCTTCTGTTAAGCTAAAGTTTTATAACTGTTAGCCTTAAACAAAACACAATTAACAGGAAATAAGCAAATAGCTAAAAACCGAGTTAACTACCCAAAATAAGCACTTAGGCATAAGAATAAGCAACCACAATGCACTATAATGATAAATAAGCTAGAAAACTAAAACTGATTAACTCTTAAAATTATTTTAAAAAGACAAATAAGTTCTACTGAAAATAATAAACTAAAATGCTAATCTATTTAAAAAGCTAAAGAAATCTTAAACAAGCTTTAAAATATTTAACTGATGAGCTAAAATGACCTACCAGTACTAACAGTTTTAACTGACAGTACTAACTTGGAGTTAGTACTGCTAGTGTCAGTTAGTACTGCTACCTTTGAAATACAAGAAAATGAACTAGCAGTACTAACTTGGAGTTATTATAGGTTGTGTTACGTCATGATGTTCCAAAAGTGAGACTAGCGTACTAACTTGAGGTTAGTAATGCTAGTTGAAAATTGCCCCTTCAAAATCATTGTTCTCTCAAGTTAATTAAAACAGATTATCTATCACAATAATATGGACAACATTATAAGCAATTTTAATTAAGAATAAGCACTTAAACAGGCTGATTTGGCCTAGCAGTGTTAACTTATAACAAGCAGTTCTGCTGAAAGTAAGAATAATAAGAAAAAGAGAGATAGACTTACAAAACCCTTGCTCTAAACAGGGTCAAACAATGAATCTACAAGCTCTAGCTTGCATAAAGCAAGCTAGTGAGAGTCCATAAGCCCATCCAGTTCTGGCTTATCATCCAATAATTAAGCTGTGGTATATTTGAGAGTGATATTTGTGATTTTCTCTTAACTACTTAACTTTTTAAGTTCACTTAGTTAAAACAGTTTGTAAACAAGCTGTAATGAGAGCTTTTGAACACAAAATAACTCAATTAAGAAACTTAACACTTGGGATTATAAAGTGACTTTAAAAACTCAAACTTGCATTAAAACTGGTAAGTGTTACAAGCTGAAAGTAAAAACTGTAAATAACTGAGAAATAAGCTAAGTTAAATTAAAAACTAAAAACTAGATTCTAAGATAGATATCTATATATCTTCCTCAAAGGCTTACAAGAAGCTCTATATATAGCCGAAGTATTGGACTTGCATCTTGTGCTTCTTTGGAGAGATAAAACCAAGTGTGCTAGTTGTGTGAGGAGAATCTAGAGCAAATCCCAGCCTTTGATTTCTTTTGAGCTTCTTTGGAGACAATCTCAGCCATCGAAGTGCTTTGGGAATGGAGAGGGATTGCCAACATGGACTTTATAAAGCTGGGGGGAAAAGTAGGGTGGATGAAATGATTTGGTAGGAAGTTGAGTGATTTTGCAGGAGAAGTATGGGAGCAAAACAAGGTGCGGGCTGGTTTTGGTATTGGCGGGAGAAAAGTTATACAAGTTGGGTTGTGACAGAGAGAGGTTGAAGATGATTAAGGGAATGTTTGGATTTTGTACAAGAAAAGCCCCTCCACATCTTTCTTCTTTTCATTCCCCTTTTTCCCCTTTCTTTCTTTTATAAATGAAGTTTCCCAAATCTTCATAATCAGCCCCTGCCTTTGTATAACAATATAACTTAGGGGTTTGGCATTTTTGACCCCTCAAGTTATATTTTTCTTTGCTTTTTCTTCTCGGAGTTGATTTGACTTTGATTGGGCTTCGTCTTCACACACTTTTCCATCTCGTGACCGGTTTTGTCGCTTTTTGCTTGGTTTTTCGTCTTTTTGTGAGATATCCGTTCCCTGCACAATACAAATGCACATCACAAATACAATGTATTTTTGGTATGTTTTTATTCTTTTAAGTTCGTTTTAAATGGAAAATGGTGTGTGTAATTAAGCACATACCAAGGTCAATACGCCGTATTCAAGATATAGTATGTGAAGATTCTGGAAGATATCAAACGTGGTCCTTACTCCAAGAAACTCCAATACGCCGTATCGAATACCTTGGATACGTCGTATCGAACTGACTTCCAGACAGTATAAATAGAAAACTCAAAAACGAGTTTTAAGTGTGCTAAATCATATTCTAAATACCTAAACCACAAAAGTCGATTTTCAGAGGAGAAAAAGAGCAGAAGAGGTCTTGCAACGCATTCCAATCCATAGAAGACAACGTGTAATTTCTTATACTTTTGTAATCATTCATCTTTTGGTATCATTCGTTAACTCGGTTAGTTTACCTTGGCTAAAACAATTACTCTTGTATTAATTATGATGTTTAAAGGCTATACTTCTTGGGGGTTTAGACCATTCATACCATCGTTTGAGAATTCCACGACAACACAACAAAGAACTAAAGAAGTAGAGAGATTGACACCACGATATATATTGGTTTGGAATGGGGGGGGGAGGGGTTTAGACCATTCGTACCATCATTTGAGAATTCCACGATACTATACTATTACTCAAGTATAATCCTTACGGTAGACTACAAACAGTTATAAACTTTACTCCACTGATATGCACAAAGATCAACGCTCATAAACAAGAGCCACTCCCAATGGTATTCCGCCCTCGGAAACTGTTGTCCTACCTTAATCCATAACACAACCTAATCTTACTGGAATCTAGAGAGAGAGACACAAGATAGTCTAGTCTAGATTAAGATACAAGATAGATAGTCTAGCCTAGATTAGCACAAATAAGTCACGAAAATAGTCTAGATTAAGCCATTTAACATTTTTAATGACTAACTACTTATTTTTTGATTTTCCGAATAAGATTAAACTTTAAAAAATAAGCCGAATACAAAAATAAGCTACAAAAAACCCTCGAATAAGCTGTTAAACCACAACAAGTGGTATCAGTTGCCAAGGGGTAAAACGTTAATCCATTAAAAAACCTAATCTTTCCAGAATCTAGAGAGAGAAACAAAACAGAGAAAATAGAATGGAAGGATGTGTTGCTTTGGATCAAATGCTAACCATCTGTCACACCCCCAAACGGGGCCTGGATGAAAACACGTGTCCGGGGGCGTGACGTCATAATATACATCACATAAGATCAAGTAAACGACCACTACATGGACGTTTGATAAATATAACTCGTTGCTTTGATTAAAAATAAAATAAGTCTTACATATCTTAAATAAATGAATTAGTTTTAGCGGATCTTAGACATCGGGTGAAACCATACAAGCTTTTAAAACAATGCATATTTAAAAAACCCCAAATAATAACCAAACTTTAATTTGTAGATCTTGAATTAAACCCTTGAATCAATGAACCAATACTTGAAATCACCCTAAATGACCTTAGATATGAACCTAGTATACTTGGATCCTGCACTAAATCAAAGAAATGGAAACCCTAAGAGGGTGTTTGTTTGTCGTGAGCAAAGAGAGGGAGAAAGAGAGATTAAGAAATTTTTGAGAGGCTATGAAATGAATAGAAGATCTAAGTTGTGAGAAGTGAGGTATATATAGGAAGTAACTAGGGTTTTGGGTGACCGCATGTCCAAGTAAGTAACCAACATACACCAAAGTGTGTGTGTGTGTGTGTGTTCGGCAAAGGCAAGCTACAAGGACCATGGTTTTCAAATATTTAGGACCATGGTTCATTATCTATGTATAAGAGCTAGTCAAACATGGTCAAGATGTGTAAGTATGCCCCCCCCCCCCCCCCCCCCCCCCCCATTGTTCTTGACTTGGATGGTTATGTGTGCATGAGATGGACCTCCTCATGTGTCACTATCACACACATGCATGGGACTTTCAAAAAAAGATGCCTTTGATTTAATTTCTAGACTTATGGTTGTTTTGGTTTGGGTTTAGGCATCTGAATTTAACAAGAGGGGGTGGGTGAACAAATTTTTTGACTTATAAACACGAGATGAATGATAACTAAGGGGGGGGGTTTTACACGAATAGATTTGGGTTTCAGGGGTCCGTTTTGATCATAAACGCGAAAAACGTAAAAATTATACCGCTAAAACGATAAAAATAAGTATCGAAAGTGATCGTAAACTTCAAAACTATTATTAAGATAAAATAATATTATATATATCTAGAACTAGTCCTCCATCGAGTCGAACATGGCCGATGATGTTTCAGATTTACGACGGGTTAACTTCCTGTTAAATCTCCTAAACATTATCTTAAACCTTAGGATCAAAATACTATTCTCATATATCTATTTTTGTTACATACATAACTATCATTGTGTAGGATCCCGTTAACACTTCATAACATATATATCATACACGAATCGAACTAGAAATGAGAAAGAGAGTGAGTTGTTTAGAGAGAGAAAAAGGAGAGAGAAATGAGAGAAAAAGAGAAATGAATTAATTAGAAAATGAACAACTAACTTTTTCTAAAGAAGAAAAAGCTTATATACCCCGTCACGTTAAAGGTACGCGCGGGATATTTAACTAGGACCCGGGCTCGGGTTTTGCTTGGGATTAAACCCGAAACATATACAATATTAGATTAACTATCGAGCCCGATTCCCGATATTATACTATTACAACATTAACTAATTAAAGACCGAAGCTCCATCGTAGAGTGACCGAGCTTCCTTGTTCGACTCAATAAATTGAGGCTAACAATCTCCCCCGAAGTGAGGTCTTGAACACGGGAACGAGCTTCCTTTATTGACTCAATAAAATTGAGGCTAACAATCTCCCCCGAAGTGAGTTCATTGATGACACTCCTTCATGAGATCAGTGAGATTGCTTTTGTCGTTTAAGCTCGAGTGTTCTTGGTCTTTGTCTTCGTTGTTTGTTGTAAGCTTGTTCCTTCATGCTTTGTGATCTTGACTTTGAGCCTTTGTCATTGTCTTTATCGTCTATGCCATCTTGCGATCTTTCTTGTGCGTGCATTCTTTCAGCCAATTGATGATCAGCATCAATCTTTGCCTGTATATCATCCCATGTTTCAATCAAGGCAATATTGGCTTCTTCTTCTTTTTTGCTTTTCTCTCTTACATGTCCTTTCTTCTTCATCAAGTCAGCTTGTAAATTAAAGCAGTTTTCTTCATCAAGCTATTAGATTTTTTCTGTCATAAGGCTTCACAGGTTCTATCAATACCCCTTTACCTTTGTCTTGTGATTGTTGTGAAGATAGTTATGAAGATATTGTTGTTGTAGATTCACCTAGCTCTTGTATAACAATCCCTTTCTTCTTGGGTTTTATACTTTTCATTTCTTCAAGTACTTGATCTAAAGTAATATCATCAACAGTAGTAGCAAACATCTCCTCACCAGCAGAAACATTCACATCATGAACACTAACCTGGGTAATTTCTTCATCTGCATCAATAGCATCAATCCTCCCCTGTTTAGATGCATCCTCACCCAAACTTTCTTCATTATCAAAGAATTCTACCTTAGCAGTCAAACCAAATTTGTATAATCTCTTCAGCCTGTGAGTTCTTGACCTATTTTTCTTTTCAAGCTTCTTGACCCTTCTTTTCAAACTAGCAATCTCATTATGTTGAGTGGTCTTTGTCTTCTCCAAATCAAGAACCCAGTTTTGTAAAGTGGTACATAATGCCATTAATTCATCAATTTTAAGTCTATCCTGGTCACTTTGGAGTGTGTTACCTCTTTCGAGTAGTGAATCATTGGAATGTTTAGATACACTCTTAAACCTAGTTTGAGCAATAGTATCCCCTATGGTTTCTTGGCACCAGGACCACCACCTGAATTAGTTCCTTGGGAACAAGATTACAATTAGGTGTTGCCTTGGATTGGGTCTTATTTATGTTACCACTGTCCTGCTCTACTTCTAAGCTAGAAGCAATAGTGGTAGCCCTCACTAAAATGTCACCCAACTCCTTATAGACAGCCTCATCTTCAACATTCTCAATAGGATCACTAGGCTGAGGTACCTAAGTGTCCTTTCTTTTAGGCTTCTTAGGTTGTTATATCTTTTGAGGTTGAGTAGATGGTTAAATAAAGGTGGGTGTGTGATGGGGATCAGTTGGATTGCTGAACCTTCACCCAATTGTGATTGGTTTTGTACCACCATTGTTTGAAATAAAGGTGTTACTCTACCAGAAAAACCTTTGCCTACCCTTCTCATATTTCCAAAAAATTTTTAGTGTGAGAGGGTGCAATATATATTCTCTTATGAGTTGGCATCCCATCAAGTTGTTGATCCAAAAATACTTGTACAAACCTTGGATACATCAAAAATTTGCCAGACAAATTATCCAAGTTTCTAATCATACTTTCAAAAATGAATTTTTTGATTTGTAGCTAAGCAGATAATGGCAGATGCCATAGTACTACTAAACTCATTCCAAGCAGTAGTCTTTGGACTTAGACACTATAAAATAGTATGAATTAGAAATTTCCATTGTGGGGAAAAGAATGGTTTATAAAAAGTTAGCTTTTGTGAAATTTTCTCATACCTCATCAATGTAAGTTGTTCAAAATGGTAGAATTTGGTAAACAAGATAACCTTCTTTCCATCTACTAGGGCATGTAACTGAACTTCCCCATTAATAGTTTTGCCCTTGACAATAGACCAAAACTATTCGATATATGAAATATATATAGTAGGATTGATGGTTAAAGCGTACTTTATAGGGTGTGCATTCAAAAAATCCACAATTTTCTCAAACCCATCACTCTCTTCAGGTTGAGACAAAAATGCGACCATATTATGAGTATCTGCAAACTTTAGATTCGCCATTTGTGTTGGGTATTGATAATGGATGATAAAATTGAGTTAGGGTTTGTGATGAGAGAGTTTACAAAAGTATGAAATTAATTAAATGACTGATTGAAACCCTTAATCGAAGTATTTATGAAAATACCATCAACATTTGTAACTTTAACCCAGCAGTAGTAACTCAACAGTAGTAAGTGTATGCCTATCTGCATTAACTTAGAACCAGCAGTAGTAGGTTATGCCTAGCAGAATTAACTTTGAGTCACCAATATTAACTCCAATTCTATTCCAAACAGCTTTTCCGTCATCAATCTAACACTTTTTTTTGCTTTTCCTACAAAATGTTAGTCTAAAAACCAAGAAAACACAAGCCATAGCAATTTTCACAATCATCACAGTATTAATTATACCTAACAGTATTAAGTATAACTAACAGTAGTAACTCAGCAATATAAAGTATAACCAGCAGTACTAATTATACTTAACAGCAGGAATTTTTAATGACATGAATAACAATACTAATTCGTACAAAACTCTACAAAAACATAAAGAGATAAAAGACTTTAAAATTCATCATTCCAATACTAACAATTAAATAGTGAAATCTACTTACATCAAAAGCTTTTGTAAGCAAATCTGCAACATTCTTGTTAGTATCGATTTTGACCATTTAAATCAATTTCTTTTCATTGCAATCTCTAATAAAATGATGTCTGATCTCTATATGCTTTGTTTTTTAATGAAAGACAAGATTTTTAATTATGCAAATAGTACTATTATTGTCAATAAAGATTTTGGTATGCATAAAATTGTACCCATAATCAAGTAGTTGATTATGAATCCAAAGCACTTATCCATAGCAACTTGAAACAACCACATACTCAGCTTCTGTTGTGGAATTTGCAACCACTGTCTGTTTCTTACACGTCATGATATTACTCCACTTCTAAGAATTAACAACCTCCTGCTTGTAATAACTTTCCTATCCAAGCTAGCTCTAAGAATATTCACTATCAGTGTAATGCTAACCAATTCAAAAGGAGATTCTTTTGGATACCTAAGGCCCAATTTGGTTGACATTTTAGTACCCTAAAAATTCCTTTTTACGAGCATAAAAGATTGAAACCTTTGGATCTGACTTGGTATCATAGCACAGGCACATACAGCAAACATGATGTCCAGACCTTGAGAGATGTAAGATACATCAATGAACCACTTATTTACAATATACAAAGGAAAGTCCACTTCTCTCACCATTCTTTCATCGATTTGCGAGAGCAGAGGCTTTTGGAGAGTTCTTCCCATTTGGTAGTGCTTGTATCTTGACTTCAGTAAACCCAAATTTCCTTTATAATTTCACCACCATATTTTATCTTGACTAATAAATATGCATCCCTTTTCTGCTGCACTTGTAATCCCAGAAAAGAATGTAAGTTCTCCATAGAACTCATCTAAAATTTCTCATGCATCAACTTCTCAAATGCATTGCACAGCTCCTTCTTTGTTGAACCCAAAGATGATATCATCCACATACACTTAGACCAACAAAATATCACCTTTGTACCTTTTAATGAATAAGGTTTTGTCAATTTTCCCTCTTTGAAACTCATTGTCTAACATATATGTTGACAAGGTTTCATACCAAACTCTAGGAGCTTGATGTAGTCCATACAATGCTTTTTCAACGTTGTACACTCTATCAGGAAATCTGGAGTCTTCAACTCCTGGTGGTTGACATAACATACCCTCTTTCTTCATTCTTTACCATGGAGAGAAAAAGCACTTCTTTTACATTCCATCTTTGCGATACACCACAAAATCTTAAAGGAAGCTAAAGCAAAACATAAGCGCCTAATGTCTTAAATCTTGCAACAGTCTGCAAAGACTTCATCATAGTACATCCCTTCTTTTGTGTGTACCCTTGCGAGCAACCAATAGTGCTCTTATGTTTCTTATCAGAAATTCCTTTCTTCATCCTGTTTGATTCCTGAAGATCCATTTAGTGCTATAGCCCTTTTTCCATTAGCTAAAATCGTTCTAAAGTCCCAAACTTCTTGGAGCTTGAATTGTAGAATTCTCTTCCTGCATAGTCTCTATCCAGCTGGAATCCTATAATGCGAACAATTTACATTTTTGGTTCTTCTGGATAAAAAGCAAGCAAACAGTAGTTTTTGAAGGTCTTAATGGTTTGAATTCGTTGTTAAAAATTACTAACAAACCCATGGCGTTCCTTCAAATTCTTTCTGACATTCTTTTTTTGCGTTTATGTAAGCGATTGCAAATCTCTCCACTCCTTTAATCAAGAGGATGGTCTTTATGAATTCATGCGTTGTATAGAGACTGAGACTGTGGATTTTGTATCCAAATTTTGTTTAAGATGGCAGCCACTACTACCATCATCTGTCAGCATGTCTTGCGTGAATTCTCAAATATGCTATAATCTTCCAGCAACAGCATATCTGTATTAAATCTGGAAGTTCGAAAGCTGTATTTTTTCCACACAACATTAACTTCATTTATGTTAACACATTAACATTGATGAGTGCCTGTTAACATATCTTTCTTTTCTTGATCATACTTTCACCTGCTCAAGTTTTTCTTGGATCTTCATCACCCTCTTTCCCATCATTACTTGAAGGCTTTGGATCCATCATCATGAGGCGAGAACTCTTTGGTCTACATTCAGCAGTTCTGGAACTCTATGAAGTATGACGAGAAGACTGGGGTTTATTGCTGTCAAGTTGATGAACAATGGTTCAATCTAAGTGCTGATCTTCTTAGAAAGGCCTTAGATATAACTCCTGTCGACCCAGCTCACCCATTTGAGTTACCTCCGACTGGTGACACGGTGATTGATTTTGTAAATCAGCTGGGGTACCCTGAACCTGTAGAATTTGTCTCCAATATACGTGTGAATTATGTATATCAGCCATGGAGAGCAATTCTAACACTGATTAACCAGTGCTTAACCGGAAAGACATCTGGTGGTGACAAACCAAGACACCCAGTGCTACAAATGTTGTGGGGCATTGTCACTCAAACTAATGTTGATCATGCAGAACTGTTATGGGAAGAGTTTACTCAAGGGATTCAGACATTCTTCTCACACAAGGCAAGTCATAAAGCCAGTCTGAAAGACCCTAAGAAGAAAGCAGTTCCTCTCCTCATTCCTTACGGGCGGTTTACTAAGATGATTATCTACTATCTGGGGAGCACCAGTGATGTACATAAAAGACCTGAGTCTCCTTGTCATCTTCCAGGAGATGACTTTCTGCTAGGTAATCTCAAGTTTATCTCGAAAGGTGAAACAAGTGAAGTGTTTGGAATGGCGATTCCCAAACAATTGATTACTCAAGCCATTCAACAATCTTCGTACTATCCAAAGTATCTGGAAATGGTTGCTAAGAATACGAAGAAAACACCACAGGATAGGGCAAGCAAGCAACCTGAACCTGCAACAAAGCGTGCTCTACCCAAGAAGCCCACAACTACTACTCCTATCAAACCAACCAAGCCACCTTCATCCAAACATCCTAAGTCTCTGACAAAGAAACATTCTAAGCGTAAGCTTCCACAGAAAGTTAGAAAAGGAAAGCCTTCTTTCCAACTTGTTGATGAAGATGATGAAGCTCAACAAGAATCTGTTCCTCAAGGAGAAGGTGATGATCCTGCTCTCGAACTGGCCAAGAAGATGAGTTTGGATGCGCATCAAGAAAAAGGAGAAGGTGAAGGTGCCGATGCTGACATAGAACGAGCAATTAAGCTTAGCTTGGATCCTTCCTTTCTGCCAAAAGGTCAGGCACCTGTTGGAGGAGTAGTGATCAGGGATCTAGTATTTGAAAAAACTCCCAAACTACCAGAAGTAGTGGGCAAGGGTAAGGCTATTGTAACCGAAGAACAAGTAGCTCATTCCCTGATCGATCTGTCAAAGAAGAAACGTACTACGGATCAGTTTATCCTTGTTAGGCGTGATCAAACACCTCATGATTCGACAACTGGACCCTCTTCTCAACCTGAAGATGATACATCAGAGAAAGTAGTCCAGGAATCTTCATCAACAACTGATTCAGAACGAACCAAAAGTGAAACAGAAGCCGCTGCTCCTAAAGGTGACAAAGAACAAGGTGAAGTAGCTTCGTCCACAGTGACATCAGGAGTAGGGATTTATGTTCATACAAAAGACCAGGCTGGATCAGACCTTGGAAAAGCACATGAGGCTCTGGCTGGACCAGACCCTGAGCCCATGCAAGAAGACCAGATTGGATTGAACTCTGGAAAAGTACATGTGTCTTTTGCTAGACCAAACCCTGAGCACATGGATGATGAATTCCTCGCTACAGCCTACCCAAAGGTTCATGAAAACCTGAAGCTCATAACTGACGAACGTGTCATCGAAGATAATCCAGAAAGTCATTCTGGTTCTATGTCTTCCATGAAAAATCTCGAAGACACTGATAACTTTGGGGATCAATTTCTTTATGACAAACCAACCGAAGATGATCAGGAGAAATCTAAAGTTGTAGATGAGTCTGATTCCACCATACCTGATCCAAGTCATCAGACCGTCACGTCAACTCCTCCAGTGATCGCTCCCGTCATTGATTTCTCATCTCCTAAACCGTCTTCACTGGTCACACCTCCACCAATCAACACGGAAGCTACAACTATCACCACATCTCTCCCAGAGATCACTCCATTCATCGCCCTTCAGCTAAGAGTGGCAAGATTGGAGCAAGAGATGTCTGAAGTAAAGAAGACTGATCACTCTGCTGCTGTTTTGGCTTCAATTAAATCCCAAGTTCCTACAGTTGTTGATAAGTATCTAGGAACAAAACTTGATGATGCTCTCCTTAGGGTTCTTGAACGACACACTGCAGATCTAATTGAGAAATACTCTGTGCTGTCTGGCCCAGAGTCTATCAAGAATCAAGAATCTAAAAAGAGTCCGAAAGAGATTATCAAAATCAAAAGGGAACAAGGTGAGAAGAAACAAGAGTCAACGTACACCATCAGGTCAACTGATAAAGTTGCACTTGAAGAATTTGATCTAAAGAGTGCTCTCTTCAAACACATGAATAAGAACAGGACTGCAAACAGAAATCCTGCCAACTACCATCTATACCATGCTCTTATGGAAGCATTAATAGCAGATGAAGATGCCATGGATAAGGAGGTTAAAGACAGAGTTAAAGACCACAAAAGAAAGCATGAAAGTGATGATGATGAAGACGATGATGATGATGAAGGCCCTTCAGCTGGATCAAACCAGGGTAAGTCATCAAAAAGGAGAAGACACGATTCAGGTGCTTCTGGGTCAGCTCAACCTCCTCCTAAAGATGATGAGCAAAGTTCGAAGAAACCACAGGATTCTGATGCATCTGCGTCCAAACAACATCCAACTCTTACCTCAACTGGCTGGCAAATCACTAACACAAGAGATGCTGTTATTGACTCTTCGATGCACAGCTCTGAACCCGAATCTAGACATTCTGAACATTCCTCTGATGACAGTTCAAAACAAGATGAAGGGCATATCTCAAATCTGGAGGACACTGATAACGCTCATATTCCTAAGGTAAAGGCTGCTACATGGTTTAAACCGATTCAAGAAGATGAAAGACCAGCTACTCCTGAACCAGAATGGACCATACCCCCGAATGATTTCCCTGAACCAGAGAACAACTGGGCAAATGCATATGCCACATCGTATCAAGTTCCCGCAGAGAACAAGCTTCAAAGGAAAACGTATGATATAGGTTCATTCATCAAATGGTTCTGCAGACGAACAGGAAAGAAGAAGCTCTGCAAAGCTGATTTGGAAGGTCCAACTTTCAACCTTGTTAAAGCCTTTCACAAGAACAACGTCTTTCTTCAATTTCAAATGGATGAATGCCATAAGCTGCTGACGAATAAGGTTGATTTGGTTAATCCTGAGGGTCATCAAATTCTGCGTAATATATATGAACCGCTGCCCTTAGGAGGACCACCAGGTCAGGTAACTATTCAACCACAATTCTTCTTCAATAAGGATCTGGAATACCTTCTGACAGGTGACAAAGAGCGAAAAACTGCCTTATCCATATCCAAGCTCAAAGCCGCTCGTTACCTAGACTTTGGTCTAGAAGAATTAGTTCCGTCTTTGTGGGTTGAAAGTGAACGCGATTATGACATCAGTGCAGCTTATGGTATCACACACTGGTGGTTCAGAAGAAAGGAATTTTACATCAACAAACACAGTGAGCCCTCAGATCGTGAAGCAGTCAGATCCCAGATGCGAATTCTCAGTGTGATCCGTGTCAAGACTTTCGAAAAATACGGATACAACTACTTGAGAGAGATAATTCTTCGCCGAGCTGACTACAAAGAGTACAAGATCTCAGAAAAGGATTTTAAAAACCTTCATCCAAATGATTTTGAAGATCTGTATCGACTCAACATTCAAGACAAACTCAACCATCTGTCTAAATCGGACAAGATCCATCTACACACAGCAGTAAACATGTGAATCAGAAACCTGGTCATCAGGAATCGTGTGGGAGACTTGCAGCTCGGAATTGAGAGCTATCAAACAAAGCTCAACCTTGAACGTCCTAATTGGGATGCAACTGACTATTTATTCAAATAAGACTATACGATTGTCCCTAAGCCAAGAGTCGTTATCTACAGAGACAGAAATAATCAAAGAAAGTTGATAAGGCTGAATGAGATATGCAAGTTTAGTGATGGGACGTTGACAAGAGTCATGGAAAAGCTGGATCACATGGTTAAAGACTTTCATCTGTTCGAGTACAATAAGGGCATGGAGACTAGGAAATGGTCAGAGGATGACAAGAGGGGGAGCAAAGACTTCATCACAACAATCGAGAAAAGACCACAGATCAAGAGGATCTTTCGAAGTGTGGAAAGCTTTGTTGGAGGAAGAATAAGAGATATTGACTACAGGCTGATCAACAGAACAACGTGACGACATCGTCATTTCAATAAAAAGGTCAATATTTTCTTATTGTGAATAATATATCTTGCACATTAGTAAGTAGATAATCTTTTGATGATTAAGTGTAGGAATAATTTATATCCCTCAACGATTGAGGGGGAGCAGTTATATGTTTCTTACACGACTTGAGAATTATGGCCACACTTTTCTCCCAAATTTTATAACATATTTAAATCAATTGATATCCAAAATGTCAAAGGGTTTAAAATTTTTGATAAGGGGAGAAAATGTGATTAAAATATGTGTATAATAATAATCGTGATTATTAGGACTCATGTATATACTCCGCCCAAACGTGCTAAACAATTTCGAATACCGAAGCACATTTTGAAGGGGAGCGTTTCTGAAAAAATCAAAAACGATCGAGGTACTAAACGCTTTGATATTTATATCATAAGTACCTTAATTGAATTTTCAATTGGTTTTATGGAAAGGAGAACGGTACCAAAAGACCGACCATGCATTTTACTTTATTGGAGTTATAAGGTTGGTAAGGTTAGGTACAATTCCCAATGATCCAGCCAAAACCGGAGGGATCTACCCAGGGACAATCCACTAGTTAGTGTAGAAGTCCTTAGGTATGACATATAAAAGGAGTAAAAGTGAGAATAAGGGAAAAGTGCCGACTGAGATGGAGCTAGTACTGGAATAAACCCAACAAGGTTCTAGTCATGAAGTCTCGGTAAGCACTGAAGGGGTTGAAGAATTAAAAAGAATTGTAAGGATAAAGGGTGTAAAGAAAGAAGCCCTCCATACACTTAGGCAGAAACCGGGTCAATACATATGCTGCCAGAATCACTAAGATGATTGCTGACATTGAAGATCGTCATCATGGACCCAGTGATGCAATGCACAACCCTCCCTAGCCACTCAGAATCTCTCAAAAGATTTCTGTTTCATTTCTCACGGAGACTAAACACGTTATCTATTGACTTTCTCACTCCGAGTTAGTTGATATTGAAAAGGTGGCAGTCTGCTCCAGCCTTCGATTATTAAAACCAAAACGCACTATTGAGTTCTGATGCCAGAGATCGTCAGTTATTCTCGTTAGGGACACATATATCCAATTTCTTTGTATTCACACACTTGTGGAAACAAGTCCTCTTAAGAGTCTACGATTTATCTTGTGTTATTGCCAGAATCATCCCGAAGTGAACGAAGTTTTTTCACATGAAGATGGAAATTCCTGCTAGAGCAACATGAAAAAAAGCTTAGGTAGGTGACTTGTGTGATTCTACAAGGATTCAAAAATTGTGTCAAACTGGAAAGAAACAATAAAGAATAAACAATGGTGCGGTCTGTTGAATCAAACTTGTCCAGTATTAAGATTGACGGTTATTTCATCATTTGACAAACAATCAAAACTTTTGAAGAGTTACAAAAGTCTTTTATTTAAGAAATAACTTAGGCTGTCTTTTTCAAAATCAATTTTTCTCTTTATTCTGGCTAATGTTTCATTAAGGATATCTAAAGGAGGAGCTGGAGATGGAAATTCCCTGTTCCTCAGATGTCAGCAATAACCTAATGCTCAAGACACGAAACCTACACTTGTTATGATGTTTTGAAAGACCTCATAAAGGTGTCCAAAGCTTCCGCAAACGTGATGTCAAGTATTCATTCACAAGTGCACAAGATGGCGAACCATTACAAGATGATGTAAGATTATGTTTGGGCAATGATCTCAAGAAAGCTCAAGATCACAGTCAAAGACATGTGTAAGATAAATCAAAAGATCTCTACACCAAACATTCAAGATATTAAATGTCCACGAGCTAATGACGGAAGTAATAAAGTTTGGGCATTGTCGGGTGTACCTCACTTAGGGGGAGATTGTTAGGTATTAGAAAAGAATCAGTTCCACACCGTGTATTTTACTGTTTTATAAAGATCGTAAGTTAAGGTTATAGTACGGTTTTTCGGTTTTTAAGTCGGGTTCAAAATACCCGGGTATATTGAAGACCCCTTACTATATATAGTCTCTTCCAATCTTTGGAAAGAGAAAGCTAGTTATATTTCAATTACAAAAGAAACACTTTCTCTCTCTAAACTATTCTCTCTCTAGTGTTTCTCTCTCTAGAAACTAGCCAGATCCAAGAATCGACCCCGTGTTATGATATAGGATATACCACAAAAAACCTCAAAATTATGAAATAAAGCTAGAAAACGAGAGCACAAATCACGAACAAAGGGGCAAAAACCTAAAATCTTCAAAATTAACCCTACGAAGAAATTTTCACTTCTAAACTACTCTAGGGAACTAATAACGAAGACTGAAAAGACTAGATGAAAACGGAGGTCGTTTGATTTGACCCATAAAACGAGTCAGGTCCAAAAACCGCACCCGAGCCCGTTCTTTAAAAATCAAAAAGTTACAAAAATCACCCTACGAAAATTTTTATATTTTTCCTACAAACTATATGACTAAAGAAAATTTTCTAAAAAAGAAAAATATTTTTTTGATAATTTTTGTATTTTTTATGAATTTTTTAAACTTTTAACTAAATTAAATTATAAAAAATACTAAACTGTTTTTAAAAATTCTGAAAATTTTACTAAAATTACTTTACACTAATACTAACCTACGAAAAATAAGAAACCAAAAATTGGCTTATAAATAAGCCCGCAAATAAGCTGTAAACAGCTTATAGCTTATAAGGCTAAAATGTGGTTAAATAATAAACCACTTGGGACTTTAATGAAAAAGTCCCAAGGGCGCAGCGGTAAGAGTGGAGTTATAAAAGGGATGTATCGAGGGTAGAGGCCCGGGTTCGAGTCTTGCTCACCCGGGTCACCCCTTGTCTCCTTTTTTTTTTATGAAAAACTTTGTGAACCAAACTTGTTAAGCTTATTGAGCTTAACAATTTCTAAAACTACAACTTTTTGTGAAAGCTTATAAATAAGCTTAAAAAGAGCTTTTTAAGTCGACAGTTTTGCTTAAATAAGCTTAAGGGCTTAAAAGTGGCTAAGTCTTGGACTTTTTGGGCAAATAAGCTAAAGTTTAAACTGATAAGCTAAAAGAATTAACTACCCTATCCTAAATAAGCACTAGTGACTAAAATGTAATAACTAAATAAGCTTAAAAAGGGCTTAAATTGACAGAAAACTAAACTAAGCTTAAAAGCAAAAAGCTACTAACTGTTGACACTAAATAAGCAAGGAAAATGGGAAAATAAGCACTCATAACTTAACACACAAACAAAATAAGCTATTAGGAACACAAATGAGCAAGTGAGATAAGCTCAATAAGCCAAAGAGTGGCTTAATACCCACAGCAGTACTAACTAAAGAGTTAGTACTGTTGGGTATGGATATGGGCTTAAAAACCCTTAATAAGCTAAGAACAAGGGCAATAAGCTATCTAAGGCAGCTAAAACACCTAATAAGCAACTAAGGACTGAATTCAACAACTAGTGAGCTCCTAATAAGCTAGAAAGAAAATAAGCAATTCCTACTCTATGCTAAGCAAAAACAGCCAAAGGGCTATTTTAAGCTTAAAAATAAGCTACTTAAATTACAAGCTACAGGCTACAACTAAGGGGGCTTAAACAAGGGCTTATTGGCTTTTTAGAAAAGCCAAAATCTAGGGCTAAGGTTGACTAATAAGCTAGATAAGAGGGCTTGAAGTTGGGCCCCTAGCACCAGGGGAAATGAGCAAAGAACAAGGGCTTATATTGACAGCTTTCAATAAGCTGTCAAATAAGCTCAAATAAATAAGCTAAGTTAAAACAGCTTAAGAACACTAAGAAATGAACTTGTGCACAAATTTTAAGCTTCCAACAACCATTTAAAGTTGCAGATTTTAGCCCTTGAAAAATGGCATTTTGCTTTTATAAAAATGACACTTAAGTCTTTGGCCGTTTTGACTCAAAAAGTCAAGTGACTTAAAATTCTTTTGGCAGCTTGTTTTTACACTCAAATGACACTCTTTTAAAACTAAAACCCAAGATTTCAAGTGCTTGTCCAAATAAGCACTTGTAGCCTTTTTTTTAAAACTACGGTTTCAAAAGAATTATTTAGACAACCTTGAAAAACATTTTTAAACTTAAAAACCTTTTAAAAACAGACTCAAATGAGCTTAATACTTAAGCTTAAGTCATCCAAGTGACAACAACCCATACCTACTTCCTTTTTGACCCGTTTTCATTGTTAACCCAAACACCCCCTTAATTTCTAATTTTTGACTTTTAAGCTTAAATTAGAACTAAAAACTTAAAAGAAAGCAAAAACAGATTAATAACTAACCATTTAACAAGTAAATAAGCAAATGATAATAAGAAATAAGCAGTAATAAGCTCTTAAATAAGCTATAAGCTATGTAACAGTAACAAGAGACTTAAAACTTACCAAAGTCCAAATGCATAGGTACTTAACACTAATCCTAAACCCCCTAGTCCTTTGTGATTCTGAATACACCCAAAACCCAAGGTCTCTTCCAGGTTTAGACCATGCTTCCTTTTGCTTATCAACAACAAAAATATAAAAATAGCTTTTTGGACAGAATTTAGATGAAACTTAAATAACTTTTCATTAAACTTTAAAAGAGTACAAGGCTATTTTAACAGAAGAAAAACTTAAATGAAATTACAATGAGCTTAAAAAAACTTTAAAATTACAAATTATCTAAAACCTCAAAAAAAAACTACTCCCTCAGGTTTTCTGTCTTCTGCCCTTTTATAGCACAAGGTTTGTGCTTCTTGTGCTTGTTATGTAAAGAGAAATCCCAAAGTAATTTTTAGCCATTGATCAGACCTTGTGCTTCTTTGAATTGATCACAGCCCTCGAATCTTATCCTTGAAAAATGGGTGGATTGCCAGCTTGGCAGTCTTACAGCTGGGGTGATAGT
>BQNB010006661.1:0-96612 GCA_026074375.1 Tanacetum coccineum | reverse complement strand
GCGGGTCAACCCGGTCGGAGAAGTGTATTAAATGGGAGCCTCGGGATGACAATCTCACCCTTTAATTATATAGTATAATATATTAATGTTTAAACAAAGAATGGAGATTCCAATAATTTCTATCATAGTAAAGTTCTAAAATCGTAAAGAATATTGAATTTCAGTTTTCATGATTTCCAATTTTGCTGTAAATCAACTTGTTTAACTGAAAATGAACTAAAGAGAAAAGAGTAAGGGAAAGGTAAATTCCGAATTATATTTACATGTTACAACTGGCTGACAACCTAGGACAAAAATGAAGAAAACAAGATATGGCAAATATTAGCTAAAACTCAAGAGTTACAACCATCTCCTCCATGAACTACCACAACCACCAGCAGCGCAAATTCTACTTTGTACACTCTCAAATTCAGATATCCGGCACGGCACATGTATGCTACCATGATGATCAAACCCGTAAACTTTCTCAGCTTGTCTCAACAAATCACCAAAAAATGGATGATTAAAATAAATAACCGGCACCAAAACTCTTCGTGCATCATCCTCTTTTTCACCAAAATAAACCGCCAAATGCCCTCTAGGAACCGGTTTTTCATCACATGAGTTATCTTGCCCAAGCCTAACATAATTCGAGCCTGATCTCCGAAAACAAAGCTTTTTCATACTTCTTTTCAAACTCTGTCCAAACTTGCAAAACCTTGTGATAGCTTTTATTTTACCATAACTGGGACGTGTTAGTTTTTCGTGAACAGCGCATTTGATCGATTTAACGAGCTTAAGTCGAATTCTGAAACCGCAAACTTGTTGCTTGGCCATGACAACTGATATATTTGAAATGGGAAGTGATTAAGATTTGTGATAGCTAGACACACAAAATAAGTGATTTATGAATATAGGTATTCTTCAAAAATTTTATGTAAGGTGTAAATGTTGATGAGCTTATATAAGATCAAAAGGGCCTAATGGGATTATGTTTTTTTGAAAAGTGTTGCGTTTAGAATTGAATATGAGGTCAAAAGGTATGAGATTGAGTCACAAAGATGTGAATACAGGTCAGTGTTGATGTGGTATTTATATAAAGGTGTAGGTAGTGGAGTGAAAGAACAAGATTCTTAAATTTGTTCGTTTTTTAATGATCTTCGTTGGTGTATAAAGTGTTAATGTAATTGTTGGGACGTAAGAGTAAGAAGGTACTGGTATTTATTAAAATTTGTTTTCGGTCAGGTGGCTCATGTGGCATGCATATTTTTAGATAGAAAGTGACGAAATGGATAAAGTGACCATCATATGATATTTATTAAAATTTGTATTTGTTAACATGTCAATCATCTTTTTATATAGGTAATGTTAATCAATCGAGTTAGATGCATGAATCTTAGCTAAAATATTCAGTAAAAAATAGCTATAATGGATGAGCAGAGAATTGAGCTTTATACGACGTCTAATGGTGAGGTGGAAGGGACGCTCGACCCCCATGGGGACGCGTTCCCTTCCGTCCCAGTTACACACTCTTTGGGGGACGTGTCTATGTCTATGAAAATGGAGAACTCGGCCCTCATAAGTGACCGAGTTGAGAGCAAACCAAAGACCCCGTATTTGACCGTTGGGCACTATTTTAAAAATAAAAACTTTTCAAATTTCATACACTTTCAAACTCATTATTTCTTACACTTTGCGTATCTTATCTAAATCTAATGTCTTATGATCTATTTTTTATTTTACATCCTCACATGATGAAGAAAATGAATTTAATTATAGCGATTCATAGAGAAGCATGAGATGTGGGTTTATTTTTAAAAGAAAATTTACTTTTACTATAATGTATTGTATATTTTAAAAAAATATAAAAAAATAATAGTGATCTAACATTTTTTGTAGGGGCCCTTACGGTTTTGCAAGGTTTCACTTCTACAATCCCAAAAACCTCACAAATCATGAAGATAGAGATCGTTACGATCATCTAGCGGCTGCTTACTTATTTGAAAACTCAATGTATGACGATAATTTATTCCGTAAGCGGCTTCGAATGAGCTGGACACTATTCATACGCATTGTTCGAGAAGTAACTCATAATGCGCCTTATTTTCCACAAACTAGTTATTGTACGGGAAATGTTTGTATTTCCTCATTGATGAAGTGTAGATCTGCAATTCGTCAATTGTCATACGATGCCATTTGTGATGCTCTAGGGAATATATGCAAATGGGTGCGAAATCTTCTCGTGAAGCTTTTTATAAGGCTATTACAAACTTATATTGAGACAAGTTTTTACAAAGGCCTACACATACTGATCTCAAAAAACTATATGTTTTTCACAAGGAGAAACATGGGTTTACTGTTATGTTAGGAATCATTGATTGTACGAATTGGTTGTGGGCTAACTGCCCAAATGCATATAGTGCTTAATTTTATAGGGGGGTGATCTTGGCTTTAATTTGCGTTTTGCGAACCGATTTCGTTAAAGGTCTCTTAGGCTGATGCGTGATGCGTGTTGCAAATGCGAGCACATTTTGGACGCGATGCGTTTTGTATTTAAAAAATTACAAAAACTATTTATACGTTGTATATTAAACAAAGTACTAAGTAAATGCAATAAATTTACACACATTCCACTAAGATATAAAGAATAGGTAAATAATCTATTTGTAAAACAAATAAGTGGAAGTATGAATGGATGGCGGCGTCAAGGTCAAAACGCTTACAACGATGATCAAAGATTGTATCATCAACACCGGAAATGCTAATCAAGCAACAATATGGAGCATGCTTCTTCCTAAAAAGGTAAACATTTTCATTTGGAGGGCTTTAAAAAGTATAATAATTGTCGGGATGGTGAATTATGGATAGACGAGGGATTGACATACACATCATTTTTGTGTACAAGGTGTATAAACACAGCAGAAACTGTGTGTTAGTGCAAATATTACGATATTTAATCTATACATTCTCTTTGTGTTTTGGTGATGACAAACATGTAACTTGTAAAACATTACGTAAAGTATGCAAGTTACTCGTATGCATAAATCATCAACACAAACATTCATCAACTCCTCTCGACGTCCCGGTACTCTTACAAATATGGACTCCGCTAATTGGATCAGGCCAAGAAACGAACAAGCCCATTGCGGGCCCAATAGAGTTTGGCCCATTTAAGGGCGCAATCAAAAAAAACCTTCTAGAAGATGGAGGGAAACTTAGTTAAATACAAATTTTGAATTTGCTTCTAGAACAATACTAGAAAGATACGAGGTGAAAACAAGATAAACTTCAAATTTTGACACTAAGGTGCATCCTTTTTAACCCTCATTTCTGTACAGTTCTTCCTATAAATCCAAAACACTTTATTATCCATTAGAAAAAATAGACTTCTCCAAGTCAAGGCTCTCCTATAAAATGCCAAGGTTTTCTTCCCCCTCCTTCTTGTTAAACACCCACGGCTCACACACATAAATTGGGGGTTTTGTGTCTTTAATTTTCTAACATGTTTCTAACATTAGGCTTGATTCATGGTTACTCTTTAGATGAGTTCCACTAGTACCAAGGGGCATGTAGTGACGTATATGATGTCTCTACATGAAAGTAATCTCCTTTGATTACTTGGTTTTATACATTATCTCTGTCTGACCGCGGTCTCTCATAACACAGACAACAATTTTGCGATTCTCTCTATCTATGTCCATATGGTAGATTGTGTTGGATGATATTGTAAATCATTCTGTGTGAGTCGCTGCGTGAATCTATTTGTAATCGTGTGTAATAGTTAGATCCGGTAGATCGTGTAAGTATTAGGTGAGTGAATACTTTTGAGAGCCGTTAGTATTTTAGGCCTCAAAATATGAGTGTATGTGGTAGATCAGTTTTAACTAAAATTAGAACTCGATATTTGGCTTTGTGTCGGAACTTATTGCAAGCTACGTGTGTATGGTTTTCTCCGCCTAAAGGGAGCTTGTTGACTAATGAAGTAACTCTCTAGTTGGATACTCGGAGAGTGGAGTATGGCGAAGAGGAGCTTCGTGACCGAACCACTATAAATTATCATGTCCGGTTTGCATTTTTTTTACTTATCTCTTTACATTTATACTCGCATTTATCGCTTTATATTTATACTTGCGTTATATAAATAATTGCGTGTTGTGTTTTTTATATAGTTTTGATTATGTTTGTGTCGTAGATAGATGTGAATATTGTGCTTTAGTTTGTATTGTTGTGATACGATTTGATAAAATATGTATAGTTGGTGTAGAACTAATATGAGCCCTTTTCATATTATATCACGCTTGAATGACAATTGGATACAAAATGATTTAAGTTTTTAAAATAAAGGAAAAACTTATTTGACCCACCCGCCCCCCCCCATCCCCTCCACTCTAGGTTTCCACAGTTGGTATCAGGAGCCACGTCGCTTTAATTTTCAAAACACATGGTTTTAAAAATTGAGTACGATCAATGTATCAAATTACTCATAGAGAGTATTAATACTATGAAAAAGTGTTTTTGTTGATTGACTTGTATTAGTTTTGTTGTTAAATACACTTAGTATACTTGCTCGAAGTAAAAATGATGCTTAAAATAAGTGTTATATGTTCGGTATCAAGTTCAGTAAGTTTTACACCTTTCCGCTAAGTCCAAATGGATTTGTTACAAAAAAAATAGGGGAATCGTCAGGTCAGGTGCCCGCCCCCTTATTGTTGGAGCGCCCCCTTGTATCACCCAGCCGGCCCCCTTATCAATCAGGAGCCTCCTGTACTGTTTATGGCAAATTTTATAAACTTTAAAAATTCATATAAAATTCAAACGTAAGTCCTGTAGAACGTTCACCCACCATTATAGATAAGTGATCTGCGTTCAGTTATGAAGTACTTCAGAGTATTGAAAATAAAACCTAAAAGGTCGGGGGGGGGGCCAAAAAAAAAAGAAAAATAAACAACTACTTATATCTTGTCCAAACACAGTTGAGTTTTGTTTTAGAACGAGAGAAACTTGTATTTTATCTTTTCCTTTCGAGTCAGACATTTCTAGTCGGTATATCTTTAAAAAATAGTGTAATTAAATTTTTAAAAATATCAAACTTTGTTAGTTTTTGAAATGGGGAGGAAACTAATTCGTTTCCAAACAAAACCGAGTTAAGTATACATTGTTGTATCTAATAACATAAAACGCCACAAGTACTTTTGTCTGTAAGTATGTGCATATGATAGTTTCCATTTTTGTGTAGCTATCTGAATATGGTAGTAAACTCTTATGCGCTTGTTGCATTTCGTAATTAAGCTATCTAGAAATATATGTGTAATATATGTCTTGTAAGTTGTTCGTTATTAGTACTCATGATAATGCACTAGTAAAACTTATGCTAGATTTCTTGTACTAAGTTGCGAAATTGTTTTTGCCAGTTGCATAACTCAAAGCACACTCTGAATTTACGAAATGTTACAATAACCAGCATTGTATATTATTTTTCGAGAGATGGTAAAATACTTAGGAATAAGAAGTTCATAACTTGTCAAGAGAGTATATTGAACACACACTATTACTTAATTACTCCGTCCCCTTCCTCAAATACTCCCACCTCTCAAACCAACAACCCCCCGCGTTCATCAATATCTATTTTTCAACAACACATTTTAAGATCTTTATCAACAACTCTACACATTGATATAGACCTAGTGAGAGCGTTCTAAACAAGAGAAAATGAATCTATTTGAATAGCATTAGTATTTAATGTAAAAGGTAAGTATGTATTTTTGAAATTAACTTGGCGTGTGTTTGTATTGGTCCAACATGCACACACATATAATTCTTTTATATAAGCATTCTACAAGATATATGACAATCTTAAAGTAATAAGTTTAACTGTAATTATTCATTAACCTCACACTCACACCATTTTTCTTACACAATTAATTGGAACAGCGCTTTAAAATATTATTTCGAGAGAGAGCGAGAGAGAAAATGATTGTCGTGAGGTGTCAGACACACACATTCTCGACACACATATGGAGGGGGGGGCGGGGGGGGGGGGGGGGGGGGGGGGGATTTATTATTTAAATTAATACATTGATATCTTTATCGAATCTAATTTCTAGGGCGTCAGGATGGTGGGTGACTTTTCACAGTGGACTTTTTCGATATGGACATTAATCTATGGCTTGATGGTTTAGTTCACTGATTTATATCAATTTATAATTTAAATATTATTTTGATCTACATACTTCAATCACACTATATTGATATGAAATAATTTATCATTTTCTAGATGAAAAAAATATGCATCGGATCATAACTTACACTTGTGTTGATGATGTCATATTGAGTCTACTTGTCCAATGGTTGTGTTCCAAATATTAGACTAATTTGTTTAATAAAATACATAATGAAATATTCAAGCAATTTACATTGCAATGCAATTGGTAAATGTGTCATTTCTGAAAAACCAAACACGAGCAAACAAACAACATATGTAAACTTTGCTCATACAACTTAAAAGCACAACTCAATAACACTCAAATTCACAATTGGGTAAATTCTAAAATAAGAATAATACTATTATTCATTCACTTAGGATAACATATGATGTTTGGGAAATATTATGTCTAAAGAATTCATGCACTTATCGTGTTAAACGATTGATGAAGGATAATGTATATCCTATGCATTTTATTTTCTTCGTAGCATGAATGGTTGTGTTACAAGATAATACACTACATATGTTTGCAAAATATAAGTTGTTAGATTTGAAATATAACCTATCACAATATGTGTCATGCATAAACAAGTAAAATTTATTTATTCAAATACTTGTTTAATTATGGTATATAGCATTGATAAAAATAATAATTTTAGAAAAGCATATTTGTTTAAAAAATAAAATATGTCTCGTTTTAATCATATAGTATTTAAGAATCACAAACTCAATTAAGGTAAATAACCTTGATAGGATTCATTTCACAAGATATGTAAATGAACATTCTTAAAACACTCGTAATATAACATATTCTTCATTCTCACAAATAAGCACATCTCTTAGCTTTTGAAAATTCAATCATGTTAAACTCACATGGAATAACTACACATACAAGATGACTTAATATAAGAGATCCATTAAATCAAGCAATATGCCATCAAAACCAAACAACCTATAGATCTTGAACAAAAGATTAAAACATCTTGCTTACGCTTTTCTAAGCATTCAAGACATCTCTATTAGGATTATGTGTAAAACATATATCATCTAGATCTACTGTCATAAAACCACGGTTGTTTGAGTCATATTAGGCGAAGTATTTGAGAATCAATCATATCTCATCTTTGCTACACTTCGATAGGTAAAGTTAAACTAAATAAACAACTAGTAACTTACGTTAGTTTACATTGATGAAATTTGTCTTTCATTAGAATATATCGTTAAACAAGTAGTAACTAGGATTTTATCAAACATTTCTAGATTCGTGGCATCTTACATATGTGTTTTTGAAGTTTCAAGATAATAACTTATTCCTATGTGATACGATTATATGCCTTTGTGATTATTTTAATGATCAATGATTATTTGCTTGGTTATTGAATGGATGTTTATTATATAGGTTTTTGTCTTTGTCAAATGATTCCGATATAATATTTATTAGTTTATCTAGATAATACATGCTCTTAAATGCTAAATGTTAACATGTTTTACAAGATGTTTTCATTTAAAGCAATCATGTTTATTATGCGTCGTTTTACATAACTTGCTTGTTAATTGTGCACCTACACTATGTTGGTTTGATGCATAACGGATTAGGTATGCCTATCACATAAATTTTTATATGTCATATAGTCTTACACATTAATCTATTTGATTAATATCTTGATGGATGCTTAAATACTCTTATATGCATAATTTATGTGTTTTATGCATCTAGGTATATATTTCTCACACTAGAATTTATACCCTTATTACACAAGGCCTTTAGTGTTACAATCCAAAAAGTTATACTAGTCACAGAATTGTCTTAAATCTCCTAGAGTCTCCACACACTTCTTTATTCATCATCTCGTTTCCTACCAAATAGTTCACTATTTTGTCAAGGTAAGGTTAGATACAAATCTAATTCACCTCTAAGTAGCTTTGAGAACTTAAACATTTCATTCAAAATATTCAAGTAATTCTAACTTGCGATTGCAAACGTTAAAAGTCATATCTGAAAATCTACAATAGTATCTTTGCAAGCACAAGACTTATAGGATCCTGAACTTGTGCAAGGATCTTAAGATCAATCTGATCCGATCATATTTATCTCGAACCTCCAACTAAAAAGACTAGAGATTTATGGATAGTGTTTTTTGCACAATTAAAAAAACAACATGTTCAATCTTCTTAAACATTTCATAAGTATAATTTATGACAACATTTTTATGAAATATTCATATAATTTTGTGTTTATGATATATAATAATTTGTAGATTTGTATAATATCACAAAGACTATTAAGAAAATGACATTATAGTAGGATCTTAAGATCCCGATCCGATCTTCGATCTTGATCTTGCAAAGACGACACGATCCTGGGTAGGATCCCGATCTTGAAAACCTTGGGTTTGACAACTTAAATATTTCGTTCGAAATATTCAAGTAATTTTAACTTGCGATTGCAAACGTTAAAAGTCATATCCAAAAATTCATATTCAATCCATTTAACAACATATGTTAAATCGTTCTTCCAAAATCTAAAATCTAACATCAACCTTCGAATGACAACGGGCTTACGATTTTTTACATAATTGATTCGTATCTTCTTTAATATACACACCATGAGACTAAGTACATTCACTTGTGTTAGTCCTTTCCATCCCCCGAGGGGGTGGAACCATCCCCAACGGACAAACACTACCCCCTCCGGAATGTCACGATGTTTTATCGTCATGCTCACCTCATACATAATAAGGATCAAACTTTATCAATCGATCTTAGGATAGAAAACTCATCAAAATCCGTCATCATTTCCTTCGCAACAATGTCCAAACAAAAATTTCTTCATCGGAAGACAACATCGCCCGCATCCTGTCACACCCTGCCTTGGCTGAAACACGAGGCGTAACATCATGGATATCATCACAACACAATGGTGTCAACAATAGAGAGAACTATATGAAATAGATAAACAAACGAGACACAATGTGTCATGACAATCACAACACAGGATCAAGAGTCTTGCATTACGATCGCTAAGTCATTACCGCCAGGAAAACATAAATCCAAGGGTCTAAACAATCAAATAACAACCAAGTATCAAACAATTCAAATGACTTAAATAAAATCTCTAGGAGAATGATTCCGCATGCAAGCCTACGGTCTCACTACCACTCTTCCTAACTTCAACACCTCAAGAGAGTTACCTGAAAAGATCTTAAAACGTCACCCAAAGGATGGTGAGAGCATAGGTTTTACGACACAGCAATTCCAACTTTAAAATAAATTACTGTGATTAATAAAACATGGCAGGACAATTAAGCTAGCTACTATACAAGCTAACATGCAATCATAACAAACAACCACAATTGGGACAGAACGTGCCCACGATCCACATCATACAGTCATGGGTAACCCCGTTACCCTTCGATCGAAACACACAGAAATGGGTAGAAGCACTACCCTACAATTGGAACACATAGAAATATAATGGGTAGCATCGCTACCCTCCAATTGGAACACACAGAAACTTCACCACATGTAGCACATAACATATAATAACCACTTAAATGCCCATGCACTAAATAAAATCACATAATCACAGCAACTTGAAAACATTTCCAAAATACTTGCATAATTTCCACCCCAATAAAACATAAGAAAAGAGGGGCTATGAAACTCACCTAAATGCTCAAACGCAGCTTCCAAATCTTAACACACAACTATAAAAATAAATAAACACGGTTACACGCGACCAAGCTAAAAGCTCTAGTATATGTAACACACATATGATGGATGTCTAAGGGTTTAGTTAACCATCATGGGTCATCCCGACACCATGCCCAATCTTAACCATCTCATTAACACTTTATACTAGCTACTTATAATTAAATCAGAATGCAGAATTTTAGTGTCTCTTTATGTCAAAACCCTTACTTAATGACCTTCATAATTTATACCAAAAATCACCCATGAACATTTATGATTACTACGCTTGTGATTCCAATATTACTTACATGTGTATCTACCCAAATAAAATCAAACTTCAACAACGTCCCTAATTCGGATTCTGATTTCACACCAAAATGTATCACACTAACTACCATACTAGACATGCTTTCAGAGGCTAGTTTTCACAGGATTATCAATAGACATATGGAAATTAACTATTGTAGAAGGGCTAAGCTTAATTCCACTTTTAAGTTAGGATTTTACCCTCACAAACATGACCTAATTCTGACCCGTATTTACTGTTTTGACCACTTTTGTTGCAGAGGTTATTTAATGCCCTTCCCGACCTAAAAACTTCAGGCCAGATTTTATGAAAAGTAGACTCTTTTGGCTTATTCATAAACTCAAGAAACATATCAATACACGTTTTTATCATCTAGATATCAGTCGTTGAACACGACCCAAAATTCTGCTCAACCCTAAATCAAGTTTTAACGCAAATCTAACCTAACCAATTGCATGAACATGAACCAAATCAAGCTCTAATCATTCTAGCATCATTAAATATAATTAATATTCTGTATTTATGAACCCAGAATCCACCATCATAAAGTGTTACATTCATGCATATTAAGAACTAGGATAACACATTTACCTAGATGATTAGCACCTAAACAACACTCTTGATTGACTCTTGGATCTAGCAATGAAAATCAATTCTTCTTAGGGTTTTGGGGGGCTGAGATCGTACGCACACAAGAAGAGGGGAAAAAAGAATGGGCCAAGTTTGGGTTTTAAATCTATATCCTAACAAGTCCTAGTCCAACACAAATTTAGTTTAGTAAAAAAATACTTTTTTTTCTTTCTTTTAAACCAAAACCGCCCCCCCCCCCTTAATATAAATGTATAATAGATTTGTATTATTATTTTATAATTATTAATTAACTAATTTACTTCATTCCCTTAAGTTTTTATAAAAACCTAAGCTAATTTGATTAAACATTTTTACTTAAACGCTACTTACTAAACTTTCTAAATATAAATTTTCATTCACCAACCCACTTTCTATTTTTAGAAAGTTTGCTACAAACTTTCATATTTCACTCACCTATTTCATTTCTAAAATGCACTTTCCCAAAAACGCTAACACTTAACACAAGAATAAACAGTACCCGCAATGCATGCACTACGTCTTACATTTCCAATATCACGAAACACAACCCCCACCGAGAACAAATGGAATACTTAACACCAAACTCATATGCACACAAAATAAGATAATCATTTACCTCAAAAATGACATCATGCACATATTTAAACCACTTCAACATACCATATAGAACACTCCACCAAGAAACAAACAAGATGGGACAACTAGCCATTTTCTAAAGTGTAACTAACCTACTCAAATCATGGTTGTCACAGTATTCCCTCCTTATGGAAATCTCTTCCTGAGATTTAACTAGTTGGTTCAAGAGCCTGATCAACAAATAACTGAGGATACTTAGACTTCATATGGTCTTCGCGTTCCCAAGTGAACTCGGGACCACGCTTTGAATTCCAATGAACTTTCACAAGTGGTATTCTACACTTTCACATGTCATCCCCTCACGATCCATAATTTTCTACAGGTAACCTCAACCCACGAAAAGTCTTGTCGATTTTGATTTCATTCAACGGCACATGCAAATTAGCATCCGCCAGACACTTCTTCGAAATTGACACATGAAAAGTGTCATGCATGCTATTCAACTCCTCGGGTAACCTCAACCTATAAGCTACAAGGCCAATCCTTTCAAGGATCTCAAACAGTCCTACATATCTCGGTGCTAACTTACCCTTCTTTTCAAAACGAACTACGCCCTTCTAAGGTGTCACCTTTAACAATACACGATCTCCCACCTCAAACTCTAACGGCTTACGCCTAAAATCAACATAGCTCTTTTGACGATCTCTCGCCGCTTTGGGCTTTTCCTTTACCAACACTACCTTATCAGTCGTTTCTTGCACTAACTCGGGTCCAATCAAACTACTCCCTCCAATCTCTGCCCATAGAACAGGCGATCTACATTTCCTACCATACAAAGCTTCAAACGGAGCACACCGAATGCTCAATTGATAACTACCACCAAAATCGATAACACATGCCCTCATTATATCCTCCAAAGTCTGAATCATACGTTCACTTTGTCCATCCGCTTGAGGATGCTAAGCAGTACTCAAATCCAATCGCGTCTCTAACACTTTCTGCAGCGTCTGCCAAAACCACGAGGTAAATCATCCATCTCAATCTGAGTTGATCGTCACCAGAATTCCATTCCTTGCTATTATCTCATCAATATAAATCCTTGCCAACTTCACATCTTGAAATCTCTTGTATAGCTAGAAAATGAGCTACTTGGTCAGTCTATCGACCATCACCCAAATCACATCATACTCACTACTTTGACCTTGGAAATTTAGTGATAAAATCCATGGTGATTCTATCTCATTTTCACTCAAGTATCTTAGGCTATGTACAGTAAGCCAAAAGTCTTTGACATTGCAGCCTTCACCTCTTAAACAAATTCAACATTTGCTAACATAGGTAGCAATATCATTTTCTTCACATGGCTACCAATACATGTCTCCAAGGTTATAGTACGTTTTATTTGCTCTCGGATGTACCAAGTACCTTGATGCATGGGCCTCATCCCTTACACTTCCTACCAATAGAACCTAAATTCGATCCATAAAGTACAAACTCTCATCTCCTTTTCTTTCCATCTGTGGATCTAAACCATGAAGCCTTTTTGCGAGTATGTTCCCCTGCTTGGACGCCTCACTTTGGGCTGCCAGTATCATTCCTCTTACTCATCTTGATTTCACCCTCTCCTTTCTACTTAACGGATCACCCACTACATTCGCTTTATCAGAGTATTACACAAATCATTCTTCAAAGTCTGAAAAGCCTCTTCTTGTTCTACGCTCCACTCATACTTTTGATTCCTCTCAGTTAGGGAAGTAAGGGGGTTCAACAATCTAAAAAAAATTGAGATGAACGTCAGTAGTAACCTGCCAATCCTAAGAATAATCATCTAATTCCTCACTGCCTCACTCTTACTCGGGTCCACGTGAATCCGTTATGGTTGACCACGTGACTAAGAAAATGAACTTCTTCCAACCAAAACTCACACTTAGAAAACTTAGCATACAACTTCTCCTTCCTCAGTGACTCCAATACTAATTTTAAATGAACTTCATGTTCCTCTTTCAACTTTGATTAGGCCAGAATGTCATCAATGAATACGATGACAAACCTACATAAGTACGGTTTGTAAACCCGGTTTATTAAGTCCATGGAAACCGCCGGTGCATTGGTTAATCCGAAAGGCATAACGGTAAACTCAAAATGTCCATACCTTGTTCGAAATGTGGTCTTTGGAATGGCATCCTCATGCACTCGTAGCTGATGATAACCTGACCGAAAATCTATCTTTAAGAAAGGACACGCTCCTCATACTGAATCAAACAAGTCATCAATCCTATGGAGTGGATAACAGTTTTTAACAGTTAATTTGTTCAACTCCCTATGATCAATACACATGCGAAAAGAACCATCCTTCTTCTTCATGAATAACACCGGTGCTCCCCACGGAAAATAAATAGGTCATATAAAACCCTTATCTTCTAACTCTTGAAGTTGTTCAGACAATTCTTGCATTTCCAAGGGTGCTAGACGATATGGAGACTTCGCGGCTGGCATCGCTCCATGAACCAAATCTATGCGGAACCAACTTGTCGTCGTGGTGGTCAATCGACAAACTTACTAAAACACATCATACAATCGCGCGCCACTGTATATCACTAATCCAGATGTTCATACCTTAGTGTTCATTAGGGCTTTGGCGGCTCCCAAAGTACGTTCCCCATGAACTCGAAATATCTCATCACCTTCCAACGGTATTCTAACCACCTTCTCATAACATACTATCACAAACTTCCTCTTGGACAACCAGTCCATTCCCACAATCACATCAAAGCTTCCACGACTCAACGATATCAACGAACTCCAAGGTTTTACAAACAATCAAAATTGGATACCAAACAGAAATATCGAGTTAAAGCTAGAATGCCTAATAGGAGATTCCACATATGCAAATAGACGTAGATCAAATGACATAAGAATCCTTTGAAAGAAAGGATACGTATATGCACCGAGTGAAAGCGCAACCGAAAGAAAATCAATAGGCGTACCACGATAAATGAACACAAAAAAATATCAATACGAAAGACGGAAATTCTTATACCAATTATCGACTTTACTCGAAAGGTCAAAATAAATAATGTTTAAAAAAAATCAATTTAAATTAAGAACGTCACTTTAAGTATAAAAATAATTTTAAATAATAATGAAATTGTCTTAAATGTAATCTTTGAAAAAATTTCATTCTGGTTGTCATAAAAAAAATCTAGAGATGGTTATCTAATGGTGTGTCCCACCTTACCACTATAAATCACTTTAAACTTGTTTTTTATAATAAAATAAAATCTATTTACAAAGATCATGTTATACACAGTTTTCTCCAAACACCAACACAATACTTCCAAGGGGTTTTTATAATTAGATATCAATTATAAAATAGGTTACTCAAACAAAGGACACCATAATACCAAAAGGGATCGTAAAACACCGTACAGACTCTAACATAATTTTATTGTTTGAGAACGGAAGAAAATGCCAGAAACCATATACTCAAAATAAAATCAAAAAACTCATACAAGAAAACTCATGCAAGACGTTACGTACCCAAAAGAAAACGTAAGGTCTTATCCAAATAACGATCAACAGAGCAAACCTAAAAGCATCGATATTAACACGTCGCCAATGGGTTATGAAAACCGAGGCATATACAACCAAGGGAGTAATGATCCACACTAATATGTTAGGAACAATTAGTGCTTAAAAGAAACATTTGATACTCATACGACTAATCAATGCAACAAAAGAACTAACAAAATGAGCCTATATCCAAAAGAGCAGATTCCCGAATCAACCAATATACATCGCGACATCGAATAGGAAAAATCGGGTATCCTTACTAACAAAGTACGATGAAGGGATGGGAAGCTTAGACTTAGGAAATCCGAACAAACAACCGAGCAAATGAGAAACCTCTATAATAGCAATACTAGGTATCCGCAAATATTAATAGAAGAAACTTAAAATCTATAACAAATCAACTTAACATATCCTCCAATTAGGGTAAGAGAAAAATTCTCTACCCATACCACCATCTTTATCATGAATACACATATAAAAAACATATTACAATACCACCTCACAACAAAACACAAACAAATGCAATCATGGTCACAAGTTTACGTGTGTGATGCCTTTATAATTATGTTGGCCACCATAATTATAAGTGCCTCCTTTCACACATATACTTACTTCCAAGATTACCCATTTTAATCATAATTCACATCTAAGCACATATACCACATTGCACATCTTAAACCACTCCAACTTAACACATAAAAGATGCTCCATCAAATAACTACTTACTTATATCAAAATAAAATCAAAACGACATAAAGGAACGGAAGTCTCGTAACGACTCCTAAAATACAAAATATCTGGAAAAAATAATCAATAACAACATGACAAGGTAAATGACTGGATAAACTTATGATGGGCCTCACTTGGGTTTGACTTTGCCTCTGCAAGAATCACCCGACTCTGCGGGTCCACTCCTATTACGCGAATCTGACAAACGATCAACTATCCTATCTCCTTTGGTTCTACAAGAGGCTCCTTATAACGCTTAAGTCCAGTAATACATAGCTAAAATACTAAGAAAGTAATACATATCATATCAAATAATGGTAGGCAAAATAACTAAAATGACAACTTAGCAAAATACGAAATATATAAGCTATGCAAAAATAGAGGGGAAGCATAGCAGTTATAGCATTAAACACTTAAGCCCTAAATGCATCTACATGAAGGACCCCTAGGTTATAGTCTAGGCTCAACCACCTACTTCTCTATAACCAAAAGGTCTCGATACCAAACTTCACAACCCCGCCTAGGCGGAAACACGAGGCATAACATCATGGATATCATCACAACACAATGGTGTCAACAATAGAGAGAACAAAATGAAATAGATAAACAAATGAGACACATATGTCATGACAATATCTAACACAAGATAAAGGAGTCTTGCATTACGATAGCAAAGTCATACCGCAAGGAAACATAAATCCAAGGGTCTAAACAATCAAATAAAAACCAAGTATCAAACAATTCAAATGACTTAAAATAAAAACTACACATCCGCAAGATGTGTTACCTGAAAATGATGCTTAAACGTCAACATAAAGGTTGGTGAGAGTCATAGGTTTATGACACACAATCCAACTTTAAAATAAATTATTAGTATTAATAAAACATGACCACAATTAATGCTGCTACTATCAAAGCTAACATCATCATACAAACAACCAAATATGGGACGGATTCCTACGATCCACACATAACCGCAGGGTAACCCCGTTACCCTCTGATCGAAACATACAGAAATGGGTAGAAGCACTACCCTCCAATTGGAACACACAGAAATATAAATGGGTAGCATCGCTACCCTCCAATTAGAACACACAGAAACTTCACCACATGTAGCACATAACATATAATAACCACTTAAATTCCCATGCACTAAATAAAATCACATAATCAAAGAAACTTAAAAACATTTCCAAAATACTTGCATCATTTCAACCCCAATAAAACATAAGAAAAAAGTGGCTATGAAACTCACCTGAATGCTCAAACGCAGCTTCCAAATCTTAACACGCAACTATACAAATAAATAAACACGGTTACACGCGACCAAGCTAAAAGCTCTAGTCCATGTAACACACATATGATGGATGTCTAAGGGTTTAGTTAACCATCATGGGTCACCCCGACACCATGCCCAACCTTAACCATCTCATTAACACTTTACACTAGCTACTTATAATTAAATCACATGTAGAAATTTAGTGAATCTTACTTGCTCAAAACCCTTACTTAATGACCTTCATAATTTATACCAAAAATCACCCATGTTCATTTATGAGTATATTAACTACCTTGTGATTCCCAAGTATTACTTACATGTGTAACTACCTCAAATAAAATCAAACTTCAAAACTGTCCTAATTCGGATCTGATTGCACACCAAAATGTATCACTCTAACTACCATACTTAGACATGCTTTCAGAGGCTAATTTTCCACAGATTAATCAAAGACATAGTAACTAAAACTAATGTAGAGGAAAAGCTTAATTCCACTTTTAAGTTAGGGTTTCACCCTCACAAACATGACCTAATTCTGACCCGTATTTACTGTTTTGACCACTTTTGTTGCAGAGGTTATTTGAATGCCTTCCCGACCTTAAAAACTTTCGAGGCCGGATTTTCTGGAAAGTAGACTCTTTTGGATTATTCATAGACTCAAGAAACATATCAATACACGCTTTTATCATCTAGATATCAGTCGTTGAACATAGCCCAAAATTCTGCTCAACCCTAAATCAAGTTTTAACGCAAATCTAACATAACCAATTGCATGAACATGACCCAAATCAAGCCCAATCATCTACCGATCAATAAATATCATTAATATTCTATATGTATGAAAATCCTAGAATCCACCATCATAAGTGTTACATGTATGCATTATTTAAACTAGGATGAACACACTTACCTTGATGATTAGCACCTAAAACAACACTCTTGATGACTCTTGGAATATAGCAATGAAAATAAATACTTCAAAGGGTTTTGGGTCGCTGAGATCGTACGCAACACAAAAGAAGGGAGTAAAGAATAAGCCAAGTTTGGGTTTTTAAATCTATATACTTTCCTACAATATCCTCCAACACAATCAGTTTAGTAAAAAAACTTTTTTTTTCTTTTAACTAAAGCCCGCCCCCCCCCGCCCCTTAATATATACTAAAATAACTAAATATATAATATATAAATTTATATATATATATATTATTAATTTTTAATTACTATTTACTTCATTACATTAAGTTTATATAAAAACCTAAGCTAATTTGATATAACCTTTACTTAAACGCTACTTACTAAACTTTCTAAATATAACTTTCATTTCACCAAAACACTTTCTATTTTTAGAAAGTTTGCTACAAACTTCTATATTTCACTCACCTATTTCATTTCTAAAATGCCACATTTCCCATAAACGCTTAACACTTAATCACCAAGAATTGACGTAGCAATGCATGCAACACGTCTTTCATTTCCATTATCACCACACGTGAACAAATGGAATACTTAACACCAAACTCATATGCACACAAAATAAGATAATCATTTACCTCTAAAATGACATCATGCACCTTATCTATCGATCTTAGGATGAAAACTTATCAAAATCCATCATCATTTCCTTCGTGATAATGTTCAAAAGGAAATTTCTTCATTGAAAAATTTTCGTCGAAAGACAACATCGTTGGTATTCCCACTAAACCACTCAAACGTGAACCATTTAATTATTTACGTCTAGGAATGATGGAACAAATCTCGTAAACGTGTCATTCTCCTTTTAACAGTCTTGTTACTATTAAATTTATCTCTATAAATCTTGACAACTTAATTATTTCATCTGAAATGTTTAAGTATTTTTAATTCGCGAAATGCAAATTAAAATGTCACTCATTTTTCATGTCTAATTCATTTCATAAAACCCTTAATCATGCCTCTATTATTATGTAGATGTCAAATACTTTCCGTCCACCTCTTCCACTACCACCTTTATGACAACCTCGTACCTCGTCGTGTGATTATTCTATGAACATTCGCAATACTCGAGAAGAGCTACATAACTTCGTGGATGAAGTTTGTTGTATGCTAACCGTCATTCGTCTTGACACTGTTAAGCTCAGGACTTCCGTCTTCATTTGTCTTCATTTATTCTTTTTATTCCACACTTACGTCCGGATGAGCATGAATTACATGGGAAGGGAAAACACAATCGTTCACATTTATCCTTAAACCAAATACTCTCAAGAACTCACATATATAATTCTTATTCACTAGAAACCAACTTACAAGAACACTCACTTCCTTTTCAACTCAAGTACACCCCGTGCACTAAACTGAAATTAATGCAAGCCTCTTAACTCGTATGTCGATCATACACAAAATCCATAAGATACACTTCTCTAGTACATCCTCAAACCACCAAAGTGAAATGAAAAACCGAGTCATCCACCTAGTTATCTTCACAAGAAGATTCACCATGTAATCATATTTTCCTACAAAAATCTAATAGTGAGTACCCACCAACTACAACCATGAAAGGTAGAACCACTATTCACAAATGCACAACCTATGTCCATCTTGATGCCTTTCTATGGATCAACAAGCCATCGTCATATCCCTTCACTCATAAGCATTTTTGCCTATGTTGTCAAAAGTCAAGTGAATTTCGTAATGAAATGCGTCTCATTCTCAAACACAATCCTTACAACCGGTATACTCATAGTCTATCACTACACAACAAAGCCCTTCACGTCTAAACCAATGACATTATCTCCTTAAAAACATCATATACCTACTTTTATAAACCGTCCAATAATTTCAACTACTATAAGTGAAGAACACACAGCAATATTCAGCATCAAGTGTTATTGAGGTCATCACCATTTATTGTGTCCCTCTCATTTTCTTTCATCGTATAATAACTAACAACCCACATGTCACCACCATGAACGAACTACCGAAACATTTCTGCCTTAATTCGTCCAACACTGCAACCAACAAAACAACCGAACAAATTTTATGATCACAACATCCACCTTTGTCCCTATAGGATTACATGCACATCATTGTAACATACCATACTTGTCATCGTTAGTGTGAACGATATATTAATCTAAACCATCTTTTTAACCTTTAGTCAACACCTTCCCTCACCATTCACACTCATCCTTCTTTGTTTTTCCACGTTATAAAATCATTCTAATTCACATCCAAGAGCGTACCATTTTAATCTTTCATCTTACTTTATTTAAAAAAATTTAGAGTATATATTTTGGCAAATCTCGCCAAGATATTAGGTAACATTCGTCTAGTTTTAAATGTTACATTTAGAGTATGTTTCCTCAATAAATCATCCTCATCATCAACATTTAGTTCGACCTAAAGTCTTACGATAAAGTTTATCTTTAAACACCCCAATCATTAAAAGCATACATAATGCTTAACAAAGAAACCTTGATTAGGTATCTCTCAATACAACCCCTAACGAAAGTCTATCCGAATCCAAATCATTATCTTGGTTAGACGATGATATCATAAGTAACATGTCACTCAAAATATGTTAATACTCCTTATCCAAATGACATCTTGGAAGAAGTCATTCTCATAATATTAGTGTGTCAATCAATAAACGTATTTTGTCCACGTTTAATTAAAATAGTGAGGATCCAAATGGGTAGTATGTTTTAATAGTATTCCTTTAGCATTGCATTTGGTTCTTAAGTATGTGCCGTCGAATCTAATCATTGGTTCCTAAACATAGTCATTACTTAAGCGTACATCATGACTTCATTTATCTTGGATTTAAAGGAATCCAGCCCAATACGCCGTATCGACCTTGCCAGATACGGCGTATCGAGTTTTTTTCAGACACTATAAATAGAAGACTCAAAAATGAGTTTTCAGTGTGCAATATCATATTCTTTATACCATACTCATTAAAGACGAATTTTAGAAGAGAAGATCAGCCACCAAGGTCAAGCATTGATCACGAATCCATAGAAGACATCGTGAAATTTTTACTCTCTTAATCGTTCAATTTTCATTGTTTGATTACACTTGTAAAATTACAATGGTTGTGGGCTAATACCCTCGGGTATTAGCCATCTTAATGAAAGTTTAATGTTTGGTTTGTTTTAAAATCGATTTCTTAATTTATCATTGATTGTTTAATTATGTTTATCACCTCATATTTGTTTATGTGTTTGAATATGCGACCTATCATTCAATTGGATCTAGTGATACGGACCAAGTAATCTAGATACCGGGATAGCTCTCCATATTGTGTTTAATATTACTGGACCAATAGGATCATAAATAACGTTTTGTCTTTGTCTTTAAATTATGAGCTTAGTTGGACCTGTAGGTGACCCGTTTATCTTTCAGCAATCATGCTCTTAATTAACTGATAAAGATTTGAATAGTGGACTACCAGTATATGAAACACCGTCAAACAATAAGTGGTTAAAGTCCCGTTAGGCTAGGGTTTTAACAGGATCACTACTGCTTTGATTCCTTAAGATAGATTATAATTAAACTGTGACAATCGTCAATTTTCAGAACCTTAAATGACTATTTTACTCTTTGACTTTTCGGGTTTAACTTGACTTTTGACTTTTTATTTTTCAAGTGAAAACAATTATCGCATAACTGATAATTTTTCAAAACTTATTTTAATAATAAATCATAATGATTATTACATTATTATCATTATAAATTTTTACTTCTTCAAACTTATTCGGGTTGAAAACGGGAACATGTACCAAGGCGTAAATAATTATAATATATATATATATATATATATATATATATATATAATAATAATAATCAAAATTTATTTAATAAAAATACTTAATAAATTAGTTATCATTTTATTTAAAAATATTTATCATTAACGTGACTATTCGAGTTAACGATTTAATTTACGAATAAAGTTTACCGTGAAACCGGTGCCTAAAATAAACGAAACGAACCTTTTAAAATGAACGTTACAAAATATTGATGAAATATGGTCGAGTGAATACTCATTTTCGATGGAAAAATTATTTGGAAAACAATGGCGCATTCGCCTTTTGAATCATCCGTTAACTTGCCCAAACGAGACCCGAACCGTTATTTAACAAAAATTACCCAAAGTTTCACTTCTAGTCCCTCTAGTATATTTTCAAATTCAATCCTAAACTATTATACACTTATCATTTTTTTAACTTTTAATATAAATATAAAAACTTCTCATTTTTCTTATAACAAAAACACACATAACCCTAATTCCCTCTCCCCCTCCTCTCCAATTTTCGGCAACCGCCACTGCCCGGCGCCGGCGCCGGAAAACTTTTCCGGCGGATTTTTCCGGCGAGCATCCATCTTTTTCGATGACTTTTCCAGCGATATTTTTCCGGCAATCTCACCTCTCCAACCGCTCCACCCTCGCAGCCTCCTTTTCCACCTTCTCCTCGCACCACCACCGCGACCACGTGGGGGGGCTGTGGGTGGCGGATCGGCCACTAACCGTGGCGGGGAAGGGATATAACCTCCTAAAAATCCCTGATCTATTGCCTATTTTCCATGCATGGTGGTTACATCAAGTGTAAACAAGATTTAAAAATTTGGTGGTTGATTTTGGCCTTGGTTTGTGTCGAATAGGGTCTTTCCGCAGCCAAACCACCGTCGTGGTGGGGGCCGGACGACAGAACATCCACCACAGCCGCACCTTGTGGTGTTGGGCTGTGATGGCGCAACCCCGCGAGGTGTCTCACGGTGGTCAGCCGCCTAAAACCACCGCTGTGGTGGCGGCCGGACCCTTAGAGACCACCACAGCCGCACCTTATGGTGTCGGGCTTATGGTGGTGATACCCCCGTTGTTATTTTATTTGTTATAGCTCGTTTTGGTTGTCGATTGATTTTCTGATGTAAAAGCGTAGTTAAAAAGGGTGTTTGGATTTGCATGTAATCTGCCATTAGGAGCGTTTGGATTAGTTGATAACAGCCCATATAGGGGTGTTTGGATCTGAGTTTATGTCTTATTGCGGGTGTTTGGGACAGCAGCCCCTAAATAAGGGTGCGTTTGGTTTTACTTGTATTGGATATTTATGTGAACTTAACTAGTTGTTAACTATGGAACGCGAAAAATATGGTAATATTGATTGATAAAAGTGGGAAAATTATGTATTTTATATACATGGAAACGTTGTATTAACGGCAAGGTCATGCCGAAATTTCTAAAAAAAATTATATACTTAGCGTTTTTCACTTAAAACTTTTATTATAATATAAACCCGATAAAATGGACTAAATAATAGTCGTAAGGATATTACATATATAGTTATATAAAAACGGCTAGAAAACCGGAATAGTAACTTATAAAATATCATTTTACAAGTCACGACTAAAATAATAATATAAACTTTTATAAAAATTGTAAATACATTATTGTCTAATTTATAACCTTAAAACGTACGTTTACGTTTATTCAAGAAATCTTTCACGAATAAATGGGTAATTTCTGAACGTATGTTGGATAATATTATTTTAAATTAATATTTCACATTTCTTATACATATAACACTTACAAAGAATTAATACTTACAAATAATATACTTTAAATAATACACCTTCGAATATTTACATTTGGACATATAATTTTTGACATAAATTACTCGCGTCCGTTTTCGTATGTAATATATATGGAATATATTACATACTATGTTTTATCATTTTGATTGTTTTATTTGGTCAACGTCCAAAGTGTTACAATTTAGAAATTGAGTCTTTTATTGATGTGTCATGTCGATGTAACTATCCATCGGAAAAACCCCAAAAATATATCCACCTAAACGAATGGAGTGGTATGTGCTTAATTACACATACCGTTTTCTATCAAAACCAGACTTAAATGACAAAAAATGTACCAAAAATACATTGTATTTGTATGTTTTCATTTATATTGTGCAGGAAACGGATATCCGAGAAAAGAACGAAAAATCAAGCAAAAATGGACAAAATCGAGCACGAAATGGTAAAGCGTGAAAAGTCAACAGTCAAATCAAAGTCAAAAGTCAACAAAGTCAAAGTCAAAGTCAACCCCAGAAAAGTCATGGTCAAACCCGAAGCCGTAAATGAAGAAATATTAAATGGGCCCACCCGTACCCATCTAATAGGCCGGGTCAGCCCATTTAAATATCACAAGAAGACTTATCAAGACTTTAACAAGCAAAAAGCCCAATTCTCTTTTTAATACACCACGGCTCAAAATGCTAATAAAAGCCCAAACTACCAAATAACCCAATCAACCCTTAACCCCATTAGCCTAAAACCCATTAACCCCCAAACTCTGTTAGTCCACTAGGACTGTACGTGTAAACATAAAACACACCCTGAGGGACTGATCCTGCCAAAACCCACAAACTTATGAGCTCCACAAGGACTTTCGGTGTAATACCACATATATACATGAGGGGCCATTTTTGCAAATGACTAAAACCTTTACCCTGTTAACTCAAACACACAGTAACAACAAACCTTCCCACCGAAATAAACCCATATCCCCTGTCCCTTTCCTGTAACCTCGACCACTGTTCCCTTCACCCCAAAAACATCACCATCCTTCACCCCACCACACTAAACACCAAATACACCTTGGCAATCCCTTGCAAAGCCATTGGCTAATGAAAATGACAAGTAATCAAGGGTTATGATGATTTGACTTTGGGACCAAGGCAATTCAAGGGCCAAGATTGACTAGGGTTTCTCCTCACAAAGAAAACACAACAAGCACAACTATGAAGACCATCAAGACTTATAGTTTTAGTATAAATAGGCATATTGTAGCTTATTTAGTTTTTTGTCGAATTTTAGTGTTTAGAAGGCAAAAGCTTGTATTCACAAATTTGTACCATTTTAATTTCGGCATTTTAATATAACTTGTCATTTAAATTTCAGTCTTTCAAATATTTGCAATTTATTTTTAAGCAATTTACTGTTTTATTTTACATACTTTTTATTTAAGCTACTTGTCTTTTAAATACCATGTTTAAGCTCTTATATAAGCTTTTAAGTAACTACAAGCTCATATAAAAGGTTATTTCATTTTCTGTAAAAAAATATCAAAAAAACCAAAAAAAAAAAAACAAAAATATCAAGAATCTGTCAAATCAAAAGGAGCAAGGTGTATTAAGGAAGGCCTTTGGTTTAGAGCTTATGGGAAGCATATAGGTTTGTTTTTAAGCTTTTGAAAGCTTATTCTCTTGCCAAAAAGCATAGGACCTTTGTAAGCTTACTTTTTACATTTTTGCTTATTTTACTATTCATATGCTTATCATTGCTTTTTCTTGCTTATTTATGTGTTTTATGCTTATATATGCTTGTTTAGTGCTTATATGTCCTTAGTTTGTGTTTTTACTTGAAACTGCTTTATTTGCCTTATAAAATGCTTTTTTACTTATCTGCTTATTTAACTGCTTATTTGTGTGTACTTTTTGCTTATTTTTACTTATCTTAGCTTAGTTGTCATTTGTTTTCAAAACACTGTGCTTAAAACTCCAAAAATCAGTTTTAAAATTGAGTTTTCGAAATTAAAAGGGTGTTTGCGTCAAGGGTTTAAAATAGGTAAATTTGAGTAAAAATCAATTTGGGTCACTTGGCTTACTTTAACAAGCATATTTAAGTAGTTTTTAATCTGTTTTTAAAGGTTTTTAATTTAGAAATTTTGTTTTAAGATTTTTCTAAATGAGTCTTTGAATCTGTGGTGACATATTTGATTCAAAGAGCTTATTTGATTAAACTTTTTAATCCAGTTTTTAGTAGTGTTTTTGTGTTCATTTAAGTGTCTTAATGCAGTAGAGTATTAACCTTTTAGTTTACTTTTGTGTTATATCAAATCTGTCTTAGTCTAGTCAAGTGTTTTTCAAGTTTAAATAGCCCTTTTTTCTCCCTCAAATCTCAGATAGTTATAATTGCTTTTAGGTTTTAAATTTTTGAATACAAGCTCACTTGTTGGTGTTCTAAATATGTTTTAACTTATTTTTCCATTTTAACTTATTTTCCTAGCTTATTTTTAAGGCTGCTTATTGCCATTTGGTCTTTGAAAAATCCCAAAAAGTCAGCAGCTGCTGAGTACAATTAGCCCTTTTCATTGTACTTTTTGGAAGCTTATTTTTATTTCAAAATCTTTGATCTTTGCTGTTTTAGAAAGCTTGTTGTACCAGCTTTAAGTTAATACACCCCTTGTTGCCATAAGGATCCCTTAAGGTGTTTAAAAATAAGCCCAAAAGTGAACCCTTAGGCTGTTTTGCATGCTATTTTACCCTATAGTGCTTGTTGCTTATTTTAGCTTTTCTGTCTGTTCTTATGTGCTTATTTTTGGTTGCTCTTGCTTATTAGATGTAAGTGATTATCTGCTTTTATTTAGTTTTTTTTGCTTTGCTTATTTGAGTTAAAAAAAGCCCACCAGTTAGTATTAGTATACTTAGTGCTTATTTGCCATATTTGCTTTTCTGCTTATTTACTCTTGCTCATTTTGCTTATATATGCTTATTAGGAGTAGGGTAGGATTTGCTTTAGCTTAATTTGTTTTTTCACTTACTTATTTGGCCCTAGAATAGCTTAGCAGTTAAGCCTTTTAAGACTTAGTGTAAAAAGTGAACTGCCAGCTTTTTATTAGCTTATATCCAGCTTATTTTTCGAATTTATTAAAAGTCCCCTTTTTTAATATTGCTTATTTTCTCCAGTTTTATAAGTTTTTTTTTAAAAAAAAAGTTTTACAAAAAGGGGAGGCCAAGACTCGAACCCTGGACCTCCCCCTTTATACTAAACGCCTCACACATTACTCTCTACTACAAGTCGCCCTTGGGTCTTCTTCAGTTTATGTTTGCATCATTTATTCTTTATACACACTTTATCTTTTAAGCCCTTCAGCCACTGTTTTGCTTATTTCAGCTTATTTATAAGCCCTTTTTCGAAAATCTTATTTTTCATAGAACCAGCATGTCTTAATCTACGTTTTTGTATTTTTTTCATATTTTTTCAGTTTAATTTACTATTTTTAATCATTTATTTTCTTTAAAACAGTTTTTAATTCATAAAAAACTATTAAAAAGTCAAAAAAAATATATCTTTTTTTAAAAAAAATTCTTTTATCATTTTGCACCTAGGAAAAATAAAATTACTTTCGTAGGGTTATTTTTGCAAAATTTTAATTTTTAAAGAACGATTTTGGGTCCGGTTCTCGTTTTCTTCGTTTTCTAACTTTAGAAGCCCTCGTTTTAGGATTTTCATTAATATTTCTTTTAATTTAGTTATTTTAAATGATTAAAACTTCAAAAATCAATTTAGGGTTTAATTTTTGATAATTTAGTTTTTTTAGTCGCGTTTTTACGTTCCCGTCTCCTTTTTTTTAGCTTTTAATCTCTTTTAGCTTTCATTTTTAAATTTTAATTGAAGAATTAGTTTCCAAAACCAAAAATCTTCTTAATCCTATTCAAACGCGCGATCACAAGCGTCTTCAATTTTCAATTTGCACCTCGTTGGGAGAACGACCCGGGGGATTTTTGATTTTTCCTTTAGTCAAAAGGAATTTTCTTTGAATCTTTCGAAATACTTATCGTACTATAACTGAATTATAATCTTGAAATTATCCTTATATATTTATTATATTTAATATAATTTTATATATACGAAAAGGATTAGTTTTAAAGGTTATCATTTTGGCGCCGCTGCTGGGGAGGTGTAATCGATTATCGTTTCGTTTGAAGATTAGTTTTTGAAGACCCTTCCCTTGAGAAGTTCTCATTTCCGTTTGTGAATATTTTCTTTATTAAAAATAAAAAAACCAAAAATATTTTTCATTTTCTTTTATTAGTATTAGTATAAGATAAAAAAAAATCAAGAAAAATCAAAAAACATAAAAAAAATTTCCTTAATCAAGAAATAAAATCCATTATCAATATAATGCTTGCATCTTGAGCATTATCATAATAAGTTCCCGAACAAAAGATTCAAAACTTGCCTTTGTGTCACTAGCGACGTACGACTCACCTTTAAAAGTTTAACAAACTCTAAGAGGAGTATAAGGAGGGTTGTTCCGAGGAACTACGCCCCTAAAGGAGAAAGGTTTTTAATAGATTCGCGCTTTCCTACTCCTCCGCTCCTTTGTGCGTTTTCCTTTTGAAGAGCTACCGTGAAGCTTGTCGATTATTGGTTTAAGTTATTCAATCTCGTTTTGTCCATTAAAATAAATTGTGAAATTATTGAAAAACCAAAAATATTTTAATTTTTAGTGCATACGCACTCGTTCTTCTTCTAATCTCGTTGGTAATTCTTCTTCTAATCCAACCACTTCAAACCCGAAATGTCGTAACCGTAGACGTTCTAATCAAAGAGTCGAACCGTTCGCTCTTGAAGAATCACCCGTAGTTACGATGGCCGATCAACGTACTATGGCGGAATTGCTCCGTGCACCCACCGAGGGTTATGCGGAGGCAATCGTGGTTCCTCCAATTCTTGCTGAGCATTTCGAGCTCAAGCATAGTCTCATTAATATGATGACTTCGGACCAATTCTTTGGACTTGAGAAAGACAATCCTCATGACCACATTCGTTGGTTCAACAAAATAACTTCCACAATCAAATACAAGGATGTGCCGAATCATGCGATTAAGCTTATGCTTTTTCCTTTCTCTCTTGCGGGGGCAGCCCGTCGGTAGCTTGAAAAGGAACCCCCCCATTCTATTACCACTTGGGATGATCTCGTGTCCAAATTCATTAACGAATTCTTTCCCCCCTCAAGAATGACAAACCATCGAAATGAAATATCCAATTTTCAACAGAAGTTTGACGAATCGTTTCATGAGGCGTGGGATTGATACAAAGATCTCCTTCGTGCTTGTCCTCATCATGGTTTCACCGAATTACACCAACTTGATACTTTCTACAATTCCTTAAACCCGGCCGACCAAGATTCCTTGAATTCTACCGCCGGTGGCAATCTCTTAGAAAGAAGTACTTAAGATGTGTTGACAATTATCGAAAACAAATTCAAAGTCCGCAATTCACGAAACAAATCGATTGTTTCTCAAGTGAAATCAAGTGATGGTAATTCTTTTTCCTCCGATATAACCAAACTTACTCATGCAGTAAATCAGCAAACGAGTGCTATGACTACCGCCATGACGGCTATTCTTAAACAATTTCAAGCTACCCCACCTCCAGCTTCTATAAAAGCTGTTGAGGAGATTTGTGTTACTTGCGGTGGTCCTCATCCTTATTATCAGTGTCTCGCCGCCGATGGCAACACTTTCCTAAATTATCGGGATAATATTCAAGGATACGTTGCAGCAGCCGCGGGTAACTACAATCAGGGTAATGCCGGTTATCGTCCTCCAGGTGTGGTTAATCAAACAAGACCATCAGGTTTTGTTTAACCAAACGGGCAAAATAATCAAAACCGTTTTAGCCAACCTCAAGGATATAGCCGAGGAAACAATTGCAATCAAAATGCAAATTATCAAGCTCCAATTCAACAAAACCAAAATGTTCCTTTAAGTGAGTTGGAAAAATTTAAGAAAATAAATGATGTTAATATGAAAGCCATGCAAGCTCAAATTAACAATGTGAAAAATGAGTTAAGGAATGAAATGCAATCTTTAATTCAAGCTTCAATTTCAAATCAAACCAATGAGCTTAAGAACATGATGGCTAGTTTCTTTCAAATAAACACCGCTTCTACCTTGGGTACGGGATCTCTCCCTAGCAACACCGTTGCTAACCCGAAGGGTTAATTGAAATCCATTACCACCCGAAGTGGTCTTTTTCTTGATGGACCTACCGTTCCAATGCCTCCTTTATTCATTAATCCGGAGGAGGATGAACGTGTAGAGGATACTTTAACGGACCCGGAACATAGTGAGTATACCATTAAGGTCCCACCTCCTCAAGTCCAAAAAGCTAAACCTCCTTCTTAAAGAAACTTTATGATTCACCAAAGGGATCCTCGTTATCCTTATATCCCTTATCCGTCAAGAATGAACCAAGAGAAACAAAAAGAAAAAGATGAAGTCCAGATCCATAAATTTTGGCAAATGTTCAAACAACTTCACATCAATATCTCTCTTGCCGATCACTTTTAATTTTTAATCAGTTAAGCAAATCGCGTAGACTGAAAATGATCATACAATATAAACGGCATTAAACAATTATAAATGTTTACATCAAGCAAGTATATATTATTATATATGAGGTAATTAAAAACATTTGTTCATCTATTTAATGGCAACGTAAAATGCTTACTTTCATGATAATATTCGTTTAGCCATACCCGGACGTTTCTAAAACCTATCTACGCCTAAAACGAAATACCCAAGATTAAACCCAATACTCAAAATAATCATAAATTAACATCTTATTAATATAATTTGCCGAATTTATATAATGAGTACCAGACTTTTCAAACTTTTTCTTAAAATCTAGATATTTTTAAAAAAATACTCTTACACCTTTTACCAACTTGTTAAGTTAACTTTAACCTAGGGTTAGAAAGTAACCATGGTTAAGTTAAGAAGATATTTATACTATATATAGCATGCATGCATAAGTGATCTTTCCATAACCTCTTTACATGCAAATTTCATTTTCTTTCTCTCCTTTTTCTCTCTAAAACCCACGGCATATATAACATTATACGCATCCAAACAAACTTTTATATACAATCCACACCAATCTCTTAATACATCAACTCCAAAGATGTAATAAGTCAATACAAGCCTGGATCACCATTTGCAAGTATAAGAAGAAAAAGTAAAAATAATGGTATTAGGTAAACCTAATCTAGGGTTAAAGCTTGGAAAGTCATGGATTTAAAGACCAAACACGGGTTTAGCATTCTATTTTACATCCTAAACATCATCACTAAGGTCTTTCTAAATCCATCATACTTTTAATAGTTTGTGATTATATGTGTTAGTATGTTTATTTACGGCTAAATCACCCACAATGAATTTTTAAATGGGTAAAATGGGTTTTTAATTGAGTTTATCAATTTTACACATTTATCATATGTACCATATTGTCCTATATACTATGTAAAAGTAAAAATAAAAGAATGTTAACCAATTGATTAAGTATAAACATGTTTTAGGTTAAATAAGGGATTTATAATGTTTCTACATCTTCACATGTGAAAATAATGAAAGTAAAAGGGTTTTATACTTGTTACAATGAATTACATAGGACTTAGGGATGATATTGGACTTTATATAAGTACCAACATATATGTAATAAAGGTTTATTAGTTTTTTTTATAAAGTAAACTACTAAACTAATTAATACATAAACAAGTTTTAAACTCATTTTAGAATAATATCTTAGGGTCTGTTTTGTAATTTAAAATTTACATATATGTTTATGAATTTAAAAAATACTACTGTCACAAGGATCCGATGGGTCCATAAAGAACTCTCGAAAAACCGATTAATATCGAAGAAGATACGCCATTTACAGTTTAAGATAGTTAATACTTTTTATAAAACAATTTTTAAAAAAAGTACAATCACCACAGAAACTAATACTTATAAAACATCCATAATATGATAAAACTTTCAATTACGAGAACGTGCTCGAAAGAATCGATAAAAACGGAGCTAAAACGAATAAGTTATCGCGATTACGAGTTTACGCTAATTAAAACGACAAACGAGCTGTTGTGAACAGTAATTTTACTATTCATCGCAGAATCTTAAAAACTTAAAAATGTAATATTTTGATCGCTCGTCTTACTACGAAGACGTGGACGTAAGAAACGCGAGCAACGGGCTTAAAACGACCAAATTATGTCATTTTTACGAAAAGTATATTTATAAACGTTTTCACTTTATAAATATTATTTTACCTAAAAACGATTAGACCGGTGGCTTATGCTAAAAAGAATATTGAGTGGTTTCAAAGTGCTATATTACTAGGATTTTCATAAGAGGCCTCTTACTTATGGCGAATCCGACGAGTTGTGTGATTTACGATTTAAAGTATCCTAGCTCCTCGTACGTCATGTCATGACCTCTTTAAATTATGATAGCCCGAACGATAGTGCGATTATAACAACTATAAGATTATATTCAATGTTATTAATAAAAGTACTATGGTACTTATCGACCCATATATACTTAGGTCGCTATTCGGATATTTGCCGTGATACATTTTCTGCCCATTTACGCTGATTAATTCATCACTTCACTTCTAAGGTGAGAATTCATATCCTCAGCCTTTTACTTATTTACATGCTTTATAAACCCGTGAGTGGGATCAAGATTGTTACAAACGTCTTTTACATACCTCGTTTATCTTTATAAACAATGTGATTACTTTTCAAGGACTTATGTGCGTCATAGTCTCGCATTTTCAATCTTTTCAATGTTTTATAAACCAGCGAGTGGAATACATGCTCGATTACAAACTCATAAATTATACGTAAACATACAATAAACATTTCAATACTATGTGAGTGTCAAAGCTCCCAATTACTAATCTCCTTGTTTTATAAACTCTACGGGGTGAATACATGATTGTTTTACAAAGGACGCAAGTGTATTGTTTTTAAACTTGTATGCTATCCCATTACTTGCCCGAATATATTTAGCCCAAGTTACCACTATAGCCAAATTAAGTCCCTAACTATTATCGAACCTACAATACTATTGTAGTGAGCGCTAGTGTATAAAGGATATGCTCTATCTGGACGACAATCCCCACTGGAAATTCATGGTCACAAGTTTGACTATTATGGTGCATTTAACAGTGAGAATACTTTTAGTTGATGGCAAGCATCCCCCTATACAATTGGGGCACAAACTAGTTAAAGGCTTCGGGTTCATGAGCTTAGGTTCAATAAATATATACTAGACTTGATGAAGTGTTTCCTCTTGTCTACATTATTTGTTTGACTTCGAATAACGTACTTAGTCCACCATTACTTCGATCTTGTGTTCCACTATAAACATTACTTGATTTACTGAAATCACTACTTGGATTTCGGAAATAACACTTGAAAATACTGTGATCCAGCACTTTTCTTACCAAAGGACATTTCTTAAATTTTTTTCAACATTGCATTTACTTAAACCTATGAATTCACCAACTTTTATGTTTGACCGTATTTGCATGTTTTTTTCTCAGGTTATTCTTTAGCAAGTGGAGCATGGGAGCATTCGAGTCGCCGGCGGATATATTTTTGAACGCTTAATAAATTGAGTAGCCAATTAAATAATTTGTAAACTCTGATTTTACTATAACGAATGTGAAATTTATTTAAACGACTCTTAATGAGGTCGTTTCCGTGACTTGTGTTTGTGCCCTGAAGTAGCACCCCAATGGTTACCATTCCGCTGCGTTGTACCAGAATTTTGGGGGTTGTTTACAGTGATACCCTGTTCTTGAGTGTAAAATTTGACACGTATTTGAAAGAATCGATATTCCTTAAGAACTGAATATTAAATTTTTAAATAAGAGTTCAATTTATTTTTTACGAATGTTTATAAAATAAGATGGCGCTCATAATTTTTTATAATGAAGAAACAGAACAAAACCGTAAATATAACACTTTAAGCGAAAAATTACAACGCTTGAAATAAATAATAGAAACTGACAAATTTTTGAAGAGCGATTCGAGCACTTTCGAGTCAGTTTTAGCCTTCCGGCAAAACACGAAAGTTGTTCGGAATGTCGTTTTACCTTGCCGCGAGGCTTGTTAATTTTAAAATCGCTTGATAATGGGTCAAAACTGAAAGTCAAATTTCTACATTTCCTTAAAAATAAAATAAGTTTCAGCAAATTTTGTAAGAGCAATTTTGTCATTTTCCTGTCGAGAATTCAAATCTCTACAAAAACTAAAAAGTATGTTCGATAATAAATTTTTAAACATGAAAACTCGTTTAGAGTCTGAGTCACGAAAATGTGATATAACTAGTCAGTTTTGAGAAAGCATACATATATGTTATTAAAAATAAAACGTTGAATTTTAAAAAGTTAATTGGGCTAATTTGAATCATGTTGGATAATTATAAAAATAATAAACGTCACATTATTCCGTACTGAAAGGTTTATAATAAATAAAAAATATAAGAACGAAAATAAAATATGACACAAATTTTGAATTTTAAATCTAGTAAGTAATATCGACTTATGATAATCCGATAACCGGATATACTAAAAATAGTAACTTACTTGAAATGGTAACTTTCCAAAAACAACTTTCTAAACTTAAAAAAAAAAACTTGACAAAGATAAAAAGTCTTCAATGATGTAACATAATTTATGTACACAAAAATGGTCGCTTTTACAATATGATAAGTGATATTAATTAAAATGTTCACAATATGTGTATTACTCATGCGCAATGCATAAACTTTATAGTTATTTTGTATCAAGGATATAAAGATGTATATAACTAATTTTACGAATACGTATCGTTCGATCATACTTTATTATTTATCTATTTACGCGACACTACTATAGGTCGTGGTCGAGCACGTTGAATAGACGCCTCACTGTTTTAGAGAGAAGCAATCTGACTCCTAGTGTGGACAATTCCGGTTATCCGAATATAAACGTCCCGTTTTTTCCTCATTCGATAACATTAATCCTTAAATATCACTACTTCTTGTACTTGCTACGATCCTTAAATCCCACAACCAACCCTTAAATCTTTTTCCATGACAATTTGAACCAAAAATATACAATAAATTATAAAATGTTTCCATCCAACTAAATACCAAATGCTTCGAATTTTTTCTAATAAGACAAAGCAAAAATATGTGTTTTCCCAAAAAAATAAAGAAAAAATTTTGAAGTGTTGCCAAGAAGAAGTTAAAAATATTGTTATCCATAAACTGAGTTGTCAAAGAACATATACTATATTATTTCAAGGCTAGGTCACCACCAATAAATCAACAGAATGAATGTGTTAATAATCGAAAAGTATTCAATTTTGACGAGACAGATGTTACTTCGCTTGTTCCTCAATATTGCCATAGGCGCTTGCTAACTATGCCAAAAGCATGAAGAGCCACGCTGTGTGTCGGATTAATCGTCGCCTTTAAACTAGTGGTTTTGGATAAATGTTTGGGTGAGAACACTTCCAAATGGTGGATCCTTATGCAAGTAATCCTATTCGATTCGATTTCATAAAAACAAGTCCGAATCTTCTTGCGTTCCTTGAAATTTTTTTTCTTTCGGATGGTGTTGACTTAGAAAGTCACCTTGACCGAATAATTCCGAAAAGTATTTTCGTGTGTCACGTGTAACGTGTGAAATCCCATCTAAATCACAATGTTGGTGTTGAAATACCAAGAAACTTGATACAGACACTGAGAAGGAATCTTAACGAGATCAAAAGACTGCCAAAGTGGATGAAAGCCAAGTTCGAGTAACTCCGAGGCTAATGAAAAAGACTTCTCCTACATCAAATGTGTATTACTGTATTTTCTCTTGTTACAACGATCGATAATTGTGAAGGAAATAATCCTACGACAAAACAAAAATCACTCCGGTTTTACCAATCGATAACCATGAAAAAGACTTTTCCCACATCGAGTGTATCTTACATCATCTTTCTTTCATTTTCCCAATATGTCGAACGACGTCCGTAGAGGAGAGTTTCTTCTACGTCAAACTATGAATCATTCCTGTTGAATAAAACCGTAATCGTAAAGAAGACTTCTACCCCCGAAACGTATGTGTTTGGTCATCTAATGTTGCGGATGAATCTTACACAAGCTCGAGTTGTGAATTCGAGGTGATTGATTTGTTCCTGTTCTGCCTTGTGAATTTGAATACCAACGTAGAGTCACACAAGGATGGCTCAAAAGGAGAGTCTTTGGCGCGAGAGCTAAGCACAATGGTCGAATCCTACTGGATCATAGTGATGTCATCCGTCATCATTTTTCGTAGGGGATAAAATGGTACGCGATGGACAGTTGGAGTTTGCCGACTTCGTGATGGTAGATAAAAGACAATCCCGTTTACCGTATCCGTTTATTCAGTTGAGGAATCCTTGTGCTTGACTCGATCCCCTTTGATCGTCGATGGTCAACGACGGATAGCCATAGTTGAAAATTTATTTGCAAAATTTCTTCTTGTTATGTGTTTATGTGATATGTGATTTAGTCGAGTGGTCGTACATTGTGCGAGCTTGAGGCGGCATTGTGAAATGACGTCCGATCGGTAGGTAGCGCGTACCCGGATTTTTAGCCCCTCGTTGAAAGACACGGTTTAAGGGTCCTCGACGCTCGTTAAAAGACACAAGACGGAGTCGGGTAGGAGCGGTCGCGATTGGTGTGCGAGCTTGATAATTCCACGGATTGGCAGCCGGTCCGGTGTTGATCGTGCTTGGAGCACCGTGAAGAATGCTCAGGGTTTGATAATATAAGCAAACTTGACCATTTGACAGGGGATGGAACCATGGCTATGAAGCCCATGAGCACCCTGTGATATTAAAAATTTCTTTTTGGGGATGAAACTATAGCTATAAAGCCCATGAGCATCCTGTGATGTTGAGAATCTCTTTTGGGTATGGATCCGCGTGTGAACACCCTACAATGATTAAAATCTTTTTGGATATGCATCCATTGTTATCAGGCCTGTGATTTCTTTGGCTGGTCTTAGCCGGAATTGTTTATTGTTAATCATGGCTTGACTATTTAGCAAGCATGAGTTAACGTGATTGAACTAATTGATTGGCATGATTTGGATTTTTAGCAAGCATGTCGTTATGTGATTATATGTGCTTAATGATAAGTACCTTGATTTGATTAATGTCGTAGTGCTTTCGATAGAGTTATGTATACTCCGAGTAATTACCGCTTCAATGCGCTTTCTTTCAATTTGCATGGCTTGTCGGTTAGCAAGCATGCAATTATGTAATTTTGTGCGCTTAATGATAAGCGCCTTGTTTTGAATAATATTGTAACGCCTTCGATGGAGTTGTGTACACTCTAAACGATTTTTATAATGACACGATCTCTTTTATCGAGACCCGTTCGACAATATGTGTCTTGATTTGACCGGTGTGACCACCGATGATTTTTGAATTAATTGTTGCTTTAAAATTTTCCAAATGCGCCCGAGGTCGTGTGGCCATAATGTGAGCATCTGACTCCATTTGAGAATGACATCCTTCACTCATTGCAAGTGAAATTGGGACGAATAAAGCGCCAGGACGTCACTTCCTAAAGGAGGGGAGACTGTAACAACCTGAGTCTTTAGTCTTTTTGAATCCAAGTTTAAGCAATGTTTAAATACATTTGTTTAGATAATTCCGTCAAGTTTCGAGTCCATATGAGCAAATTGTCAAATCTATGGTTTTACTGCAGCTATTATAAGCAAGGAATTAAACCTATGGAAATCAAGTACAGGAAAATTTTTCAGTCAAAAACAAAATTATCCGTTTCAAAAATCATGAACGTGTAGACGGCGTCACGATTTACACGCGACGCCGTCACCACGACACCTGTGACGGGGTCAGGATTTTCCTGACGGCGTCAAACGCCCAGGTCCAAAAAACTTAAAGTTTTTAATTATTTTTGAAAATAAAACTTGCAATATCCACATTTGAAATATGTCATCCATCTGGATAAACCTCAAAACTAATAAGTTTTTGACCAATTAAAGGAATAACTCTCATCCTATCTTTTATGCTTTATCCATCCAAAACTTAAATTCATATTGTTATTTATGTATCAGCACTTTTTACCTGCCTTGGAATAGTTTTTGTCTTTGTCTTTTGATTAAAGGTTAGATTTGGATGAGAAGAAGCTTGGAAATTCTAGGAAGCATTTCATTGATTAATTCTTGATGTACGATTTAACTAGTTAACCCATGTTCTTCTCCATCTTAAAATGAGCAAACCAGAGGAGTAATAGTTATTTTCCTTGTTTTCTTTTTCCCTTTATTCGTTTTTACGGGTACTTCATAAACATTGGGGACAATGTTAACTTAAGTGTATGAGGAAAATAAGAAGCCTTAAAGAAACTATTCTTTCATTTTTCTTTGCTTTGTCCTTAAAATAAAGTAAATATATCAAAACATAGCATAAAGGTGATTTTGAACACCAAATTTTAAACAAAATTTTTATGACACATACCGACGAAGAAGGCAAAGAAAAGGAAAAAATACAACTAGAAACACCAAAGTATTAAGAGCGTCTCATGGATAGGAATTTATATTACTAGCACAAAAACCCTCAAATTCTACCCCCCAAAATGTGAGGTTCGCCCTTAGATGTCATACCTTTAGCTTGTTCAAGTTAAGGAGTGAGCAATCATGTGTGTCTATTCTGTCGTTACGGATGTGTATGTGTGGTTTTGTCGCCTTTTCTGGAACATTGGTATTGGTTACTTTAGGATTATGAGAGTGTACCGGTAGTATATTAAATTCTAGAACTTGTTTTTGTGATGCGTCCCGAGACCGCATAGTAAGTGTTAGGATTTGCTTGATAAGAGGCATTAGGATTAACCCATGTTTTAAACACGTAATAGTTATGATGGTCACACCGATCATATAACTATCCCACACCCTTTCCATGCACTCACCTTTAGTGCAGGATACCCCTAGTACAACCCTCCGAGCCTATCCTTTTTCACGGTTCTCGTAATTTTTTGGTTAAGCTGGACTATTAATGAAGAGCATTGTCACCTTTAAACCAATCGTTACACCCAAATAGCCTTAGCCCACCTTGTATGTACTCATTTTTAGTACATTATTGTTTTAACCCAAGTTAATTATTGAGTACACGGTTGCTAAGTCCTTATCCTTGTAAATACTGTTTTGGGACGATTGGGATTCATGGTAGTATTTATTTCGCGGAAGAATGGGGAAGAAAAGTTAAGTCAATACCCCCATACGTTTGTTAGATGATCTCCATGTTATTTTGATCCACCTCAAATCGGGTCATTAGTTAGATTGTAAATATCGAGCATGTAAAAGCTCAAGTGTAGGGGTACGTGTTATAAACCCCATGTGATGTATTATGTTATTTAAAAAAATGAGAAAAGAAAAAGAAAGAGATTGATGTAGAGTTGTGTAGAGTTTGTAGATCTTCGTCCGAGTCTTGGCTTAGCAACCAAACCAAAGTGTATTCGTGTAAATAATTAGCTAACCCTTCCACTCCAAATTCACCCAAAGCCACCCAAATGTATCCCATCCGTTTCCGTTTCCATTATATGTTATCTTACACCTACACCCCACAACCCTTTAAAAAGACCTCTTAGATAGTAATGAATAATGCTTGCGCCTAGCGGTGGAGGTTTGATCTTTTACCAAGCCTATGGTAATTTATATGCTATGACAGGTAATGAGTGTTGATTTTCTGTTTCCCCCTTATGTTATAATTTATTATACACCCGAGTGAAAGAGAGAATCCCAAACACTTATGTGAGGTTCTAATATTTACTTTCTATGCTTTTAATTACGAGGTCTAGAAGGTTGTGTTGTAAAATACTTTTAAGAGTATGTAAAATGACCCTCATATTGCTATTGTCTAGGTAGAAAAGCCCATTTGCTTGAGGACAAGCAAATCCCAAGTGTAGGGGTATTTGATGAGGTGTCATTTTATACACTTTTTCAAGGTCGTTTAACCTCCTAAATCGTGCATTTATGCCCAAAATAGGTACTTAATCGTTCCTTTTTAGGTATTTAGCATTTGGAAGACATTTGGAGGAAATACACGTGACTTGGGCTCATTTGGAGAAGAAACGGACAAGACTACGAACCTACACCAACATCTCTTAAGAATTTTTACTCATAAGCTGAAGACGGCGTCACAGATTACACGTGACGCCATCACAACCCATCTTAAGATGGCGTCACAAGATCTCAAGAAGGCGTCAGATTGTACGACCCAGGCCATTATCTAGAATATTATATTCATGACGGCGTTACGATTAACACGCGACGCCGTCACAGCGATTTTCCTATATATACAAATCTGTTTTTAAGGTTTTAAGTGTGTAACTTTAGAGTAAAAGAAAGGGGCGAACCCTAGTTCATTTAGCAGCTGTTAGGGACGATTTTAGGCCTCACACACACCCTATCAGTACGATATCCTTCACATTCATGTTTTAACATCAACGTAACAAGAATATCTTACACTCATCAATATATGTTTTAATGCGTTGTTATAGATTCATATATTATTCTTGCACTACTAATCTTTAACATGCTTGTGAAAACCTTCTATCGATTTTTTAAACTGATATGAGTATGAAACCTAGGAGTAGATCTTAAGTGCGTGTTCACCAAAACGAAGAAATATTTTTTTTTTCTTTCTCTGACATGAATATGCATGTTAAGGTCCTTAGAAAACCATCCATTTCACATCTTGCTATCAACTGTATCGATATGTCCTCAACAGGAGAAACATGACTGTTGTAAGACAACGAAAAAATGTTACCCATCTAGAGTCTATACAGTCTTCAATACATTCCCCTTTATGTTGATCACACTCTCTTAATATAACTTCAATTTCATACAATATAACATCTAAGGGCTTGTAATAGTCTTTTCATCAACTACCTTACTTGAAAAAGAAGTAAAAAAAAAAGAGGACGTTGCCGGGGGGGGTTGTGTGTAGGGGAGTGATGTGAGACGGAATATTAAATAGACGGCGGGTTCGTTGTAATCCGTTCAATATTACTTAGAAATAATTACATAGTGGGGATTCATCACTTGTGTGACAAAGCAACTCCAGGTGTGTTTGTGGGGGGGAGGACATCTAGGAAAGTTATCCTTGATTAAATAACAAAACAATCTTTATTATATTGATTAGTCAACAGTAGAGTAGTTTTAGTATTTTGAGTTTAATAGAGAAAACCAACCATTCGACGAGGGGTAAATAAGAGGTGATGTTAACCTGCTTTTCCTTTAAACATAAAAACGACATTAATAATAGTTTGGCGGGGTCTCAAACTCATAGAATTTTGTTAGACCGTGAACAAGCCTTCCCAACCTATTCACCCTAAGAAACACTGTTGTGCGAGAGCCCCCGGGGGGGGGGGGGGGGAGATCTTGCCTATACTAACTCTACGAACGGTTAGGTATCGCGCTATAGCTATCTGTGGAGTTGGTTAAACTTCTTGTAGAAGTCCTAAGAAATGATGCAAAAGACCATTCAGGCGCCTTTTACTCACGCTACTACACACACACACAGTTACACATCTATCTGGGGGTCATGGACGGTCAGATATGTTGGGGAGGGGGGGGAATATATAAAAAAAAAAAAACAAAATAATAAAAAAAATTTTATTTTAAAAATTAATGAAAAACAAATTTTTTAAAAAATTAAAAATCACACATTGCAACCACGAATACAATGTCATCAACACCCGAAACAAATGAATAAATAACAATAAAAAAACTACCCCGCCCACCCGCCCCCAACCCCCCCACACCTCACCCTCCCATAGCCCGCCCCCCCCACCCCCCTCCTAAGTCAATTATATTGCAAGATCATATTTTGTCGCCATCAAACGAGTATACCCTGGAAATACCCGTCGGACCCGAGCATAAATGAGAAAAAACATGTCACCATGGCCAACTAAATGAACTACCAAAGTCATGTGTCCACAAAAACAAAGACTTGCAAACAACTACAATGCAATTGCACAAAATTAAACCGCTTACACATCTATGCCCAACTTGTTTACGACGCTTGGTCAGACCTTCTGATAATAAGAGGGACAGGTCCCGTCTGGTAAATCTTAGTCGTTATTATAATATAATTGGGTAGTTAAAAAAATCTTTTAAGAATTTAATTATTGAAAATACTAAGAATTAAAACACCTTCTTTTGTGTTTCTAATTAATTGTGTATACATGCAACATAAGTCGTAAATGAAATACTTGCGTTTCTCTAAAAAGTACAAACATAGTCTCTTTTCCTGGTAAACAGAGTGAGACTTACTCCTAATCCTCTTATCTGGGATTACAAAAACTAAAAAAAAAAACCACGATACAGGATTACAACTAACGCAAATTTCTCATTATATTAAACCTTACTTACAATCCTTTCCATTACCCTTTTCCGGTTATAAATCATTGAAAGATAAAATATTTTGTGTAACTAGAGAACATTTTGTCTATAGCATACCAAAATAATAACAACTTGCACTTCCAAAGACTCCGATGTATGTGTATTTAAACATGTAAATAATAAGGAATTCTCAATAAACATGCCAACTGCACTAAAGAAAATACTAGAATCTGTCCTTCTACAGTTTTTTTCTTCTTGAACTCAACTTCACATGTCCTTATGTGCTAAACACCACTTTGTGGCTAGGCAGACCACGATTAAAGCAGGAATTGCATCTAACATGTCCAAGGTTAATGAAAGCATTGAAAGCTAAAGTCCTATCATTTAAAAAAAATACAAAATAAAACAAAAAAAGACAAACCCTAAGAACAGAAAATAAAATAACACAAATTTAATTTTAAATATAATTAAAAAACCACCCTAATGAAAAAACACAACACAAACCCGAAACACCCAACACCCGCCCACACTCCCCCCACACTGACCCACCCGACCGTCACACACCACCATAAGTCAAGCTTCCTCACACACTGTACCAAACCAACGAACAAAGCTACAGAGTGTACAGCCTACAACAGCGATTAGCCCCGATAACTGAAATCGCTATACCGCTTATACACCTATGTAACACTTATACTATTGACAACACCAGTGAACGCTTGCGTTTTAATTACTGAAAAGACACTTCATATAAAGAATGTCAAAATCAGTGGGAGCTATAAGATTTATTTCCTTGTTTAGTTGCCCTTAAATTTCTCTTGCTGCTTGAAATAACTTCTATTACTTTTCACGCACAATATGAACATACCAATATGTTTAAAGAAGTGACATAACAATTTTATATTTATCATATAAAAAGTTGCCTTTCTGAGAGTTCGCTTCTTTTCCAACAAAAAAAATATAATTAAAAAACACAATTTTCTCTGAAACGTTATCTATAGAATAATAGTCCACACTTCCTTTATTAAACTTTATGGTTCGAAATCTACTTGTAATATCTATGACACTATCACTAACTGTTTTATACAAATCGACCGCTGTCGATACGTCTGTCCCTACCGTACAAATAATGACAGGCAACCGTACACAAGTGGAGAAATCTAAGTGTGCGCAGGCAACAACATGTAAACAACTCATGATTACATTGGTTTTCCAACAATCATTGCACCACGAAAAACGTAAGGACTAGCATATTTTTCGAGCTACTAGGACTTAAACACACAAGACTCTGTTGCCGCTATTACATATTAACAAAGTCAGACTACAATTGGCTAAGCCTACATCAGCACATTGCGATTACAATGTTCTAGTCAATATAATTATGGTTCCGCATTACATAAAATCACAATTATGAAGTATAAATTAACTCTTGAAATTACTATTACAACTCAAGAGTTTCGATTCAATTGACTACTTTAGTTACTACATAATTATGTTTTTATTCTAGTTAAGACATAATTATAAAGTTCCTTGAAATTAATCAATGACCTCATAACATATTAAGGTAAGTAGTAAAACGGTGTTCATTTCTTCTATATTCTCTGTTAAATCACATAAAACTCATGAGGGGGTCCACTTGATATTTATCTTCAAAGACTTGTAACGTATACTTGAATCATGTTCTTGTTTTCTTGTCAACATATGACCATAGAGTTATGTAACTATCAAAGAAATATACGTTTATAGCATGCAATGGTTTTCACACACAAATATTGTACTATGTATTCAATTTGGCTCAGAACCCAATTGGTAAGTTCAATTTGATCCTAAAGAGAATTACAAGTTAAACAAGGAATCTCTGATGTAAGTCTCACAATCCAATACTCATAGAACACCACACATTATGGTAATGGCCTCTAATGTGTTGACACTCACAAACTATATTCATGTCTTGCACACATGATTACACTGATACAGTTTACATTGCCTCTACCTCCAAAATCTACTCAAGGGTTAGAAATTCTTTTACGTGTGTCATGGATACACTCAATATAGTCTCAAACCTAGAAGGTATTCAGGACATTACATCACTACACACTCTCACTGGAATAGCGGTGAAAATCCATTATGTCTTGATTAAAGTCAGAAAATTTGGTTCTAATATCTTATGAAGCATATTATTAAACAAGCTAAATATGAGAACTGTAAAATGTATATTCGTTGAGTCCTAATTCAAGCAAACAATTTATTGATTACATAAATACACTAGAATTCAGAGAAATTATCTCTACTTACAAAAGTAAGTGGGAGCATCTACAAATCTTAAAGATATTCAAGAACGAAATACACAACCTTCTGAATTCAATTGCTGATGTCATACTAAGGCTAAACATGTAAATGTCGAACCAAAGTATAATGTAACTCTCATTCATAAAACTCCGCCAAGGACACCTCATCAGTTTGTTTTTAAAAAAAAAAAATAACAATAATATAAACAAAAAATAAAATAAAAAAAGAAAAACCCTTTACAATTTTAACACACCCACACCGAACACCTCCCCAATATGCTAATACAGTAACCCACAATACTCGCCCCTTTTCCGGTACCCACCTTGACGGATATTTTAATATCAACGTCTAAGGAATATAAAGTAAGAGGGTCCTCGTAAAACCTTACAACTAAAAAGGATGAATTATCACATCTTGAATCTGGATAAAATGCACTCTTGAAACTATGACTGAAAAGGTGCATTCCTTAAAAAGAAAATCAATGCTTTGAGCTGATTGATCTTTTAACCTAATCCAGACCACTAAAAAAAAAAAAGATACAAGCCTCACATCTTCACCTAATTATCAATCTCCACCCCGCCCACCACAAATAAAAATGAGGTTCTTTACTGAAAAAGGCTCATAAGGCGAAAAATTGTATACGTCTAAATCGCCTGACTTAAGATAAGATTTTACAGTACTCAACAATAAATTCGTGATTAATTATTTTTTTCTACACGCATAATTATATAACGATAAATAATTGACCATAAACAGTTTTCCTTGAATTTAGACTAAGACAACTTACAGTTTCACATTACTATTTTCTTTAATGATTTTCCCTTTGACTCAAGGTCGGTGTGTAATCGAAAAGGTTATGATTTATAATAATCAACGCAAGGGTAAGATAGTAGGAAACAGGTAAATAATAAGAGAAAGTAATAAAGAGAAGGGTGAGTTTGATAAAAGACTTTTACACGCAATACAAGCATAAAACGAGAAGCACAAATGTTGGATTTAAATCACATGCATCTAGGAGCTGAAATCTTAAGTTTAATTACAATATTATTTTTGATTAAATTAAGATAACTCCTGAGTATAACTGACATCAAGTGGGAGCACTATGTTTTTTCCTTAAAATTCATATGTTGTGTAAACATATTGAACTCATTATTCCATCTAAGCTATATGTTATCCTCGACAGTGGAACACGAATCAACCTCTGCACTTCGCTGAATTTAGGAAATAACACAAACGACCTTTGAGCAACTAAATGTGTTCATTAAAATAAACACATGTGATGATTAAGTCAACACATATGCAATATATCATTGAAGATCAAGTCATACAAAAAATATTTTCAAACTTTGACAGTATAATTCATTCTCTCATGGATGAAAAACACTTGTGATTTTAATTAAGGATTCGTCATGTATATATTATATTGTGTATGAGACTGGTTGTTACTTTTGCACACGAGCAAGATGAGCATATACAACAACATTTCTAATTGAGAGTGTTTAGAAGACTGTTAAAACAAATGTTTACGAATTATAAGGCATAGTGATGTTTGTGTACATTGATGCTAGATGATAACCAACCTTAGTTAAAAGTAAGATTTCATCATTTATGAAATATCTGCTAACTAGATATGCTCAGCTAAGAGCATTGTTGCATTACACATTAAAGAATAAGAGTACTTTTTACATTTTAAGAAACTGTAAAGATGAGTGTCAGTATGTCGTTGACTTTTAATAAACACCCTATAAAAGGTATAGCGCGACAAAATCTTCATACTAGCACACTCTGCAAATAGTCTATGCACATGTTGAGACTATAGTACACTCATCATTCATTCAAATCCTTTCTCACACATTGTCAGCATTGGCAAAAACAATATTCGGAAACAAAGTTTAACTTTGCACTCACACACCACCGTCATGTGCGGAAACACGGACAATGCAACATACTTGATTTACATTGGCACAAGCTACAAGATCATTACCATATATAATCATTTGTTATTACAAAAGATCATTCTTATAAATAGTTTTTAACAATTTTTCTGCAACCTTCAAGAACACACTGTCAAACAATTACTCTTCAAAATAAACAACTCCCAACCTTGTAGCCTCTAGACCGTTGGTTGCCCCACAACTGTCCTAGTTACCGTGTCTCTGTTCACCAATACACCTGTGAAAAATGATACTCGAAAAAGGTTTTATAATGATAAGAAACGTCAACCAACTCACTGAGTGCGTGCCACGTAGTTGGCTCCAACAACTCCCACAGTCTATGTGCCAATACATCTATACAGTCTGGACATATGCCATTCTGTTATCTAGTGAATATACTGCATAACCAAACCCATGACTTACCATCTCTCGCACAATCATGTACCAATGACCTAGCATCCCCCGCTAGTCTTCTAATACCCAGCAGCGTAACCACGCTCTTGCGTGACATAAACTCGATGACCTAAAGCCACACCAGACTGGAGCAAATTAGGGTGAGGACAAACGCATCCTTGCCATGCAAAATACACATGTACAGCAACAGTTAAGATACATCCACATATCACATACTTTTTGAAATAGCATCATGAAGCACATAAACTGCTTCCCAAAATCAAAACCATCAGTTTTCCGCACAAAGTGAGGTTTTATTGTTTTCCCCAAAACTACAGTTCAAACACATTGTGAATATCATTTTCCCCCAAAAGAAAAACAGTAAAAACAGTGGGGCTACGAGACCTCACCTCATAGCAACAACACTAGCAAACGCGCGCGCGCAATCACAACATAAGCAATGCATAAATACAATCTCGACGCACTTAAGAGATAAAGAAAAAACACAGCACAGCAGTATCGCGGAGCCAACGACCTTAACCACAAAATTTTATCCCCAGCAAATATTTGTACAAAGTCATCCCCAATGTACTAGCATTCAATCTTTAACTCCACACGGATGAAATCCTTATCCGCTTACCATAACCCTCATCCTTACATTTCCTAATACTTGCTATCCACCAATATAACAAAACCTTTACATTCTTGTTTCCAAAACCTTTATCAAGAAGCATAGTATTGGTGTGGTGGTTAACTGCAAAACGATACCTCACTCTGCACATTGGGTTCAAGTGCAGGATAATCGACAAGATACTCCAGACAATACTCAGAACATAGCCAATAATGGAACACGAAACACTGCCAATACACGGCCCCAAGAAAATAGCGTGACTCGCGAAAACGCGAGAATTAGCAAAACAGATTGAAATAAAACAATAAGTCATCTCGACACCTCGACTACGATACGTAAGTTCAACACTATAAATAATATAATATATATACTTATATGTATCTATATATAATATATATATAATATATATATATATAGATATATATAATATAATATAGATATATATAAATATATATATATATTACAAAACTTTAAATAAATTAGAATAAAAATAATATTTTTTATTATTATCGTCTTTTTATCGGCTACGCGGGTAAGTGTAACGAAAATCCTATCGTCTTACTATATTCCGGATTGAACGTTTAATCTCAACACTTAATGTTTACAAAAATCACTTTTGTCTTTTAGTCGAGTCGACGACATAAAATAATTATTTCCAACTCACAATTTTTCCCACAACATTTCTGACAAATATTGCCCAAAAGATTCACTACTTTTACAACGGCTTACACAACGTAAATTGACCAAATAACGTATCGCACCTACAAGTCTACTTTCCTACATTCACTGCAACTACTTATAAATCCACGCATATTCTCTGTTTTACTATCTCCTCTCTCTTTCATCAAATTTACCTTATTTATTGAGCCCGAAAGCCAACATTTATTCAGCCACTTTAGTGCTTTCTATCTAAATCCATCATACCACTTCAAATAATTTTAAGCACCTACTAATCCATTATTCATTACATATTTGCAAGTCCAACCAAAAAATTAAACTAGATTCAGGTTATATAAACAAGTCCTTATAAACCGAACCCAATACTGCCTCGTCAAATGGGCCGAAGCCCCAAAAAACCACAAGCCCAATACAATAAGCCGAAGCGCAATTTAATTTATCCCCTTTATATAAAGTCGAAACCCATTTAACCTACTCATCCTAACATACACGTCGGAAATCCCATAAGCCGATAGAGCCCATTATGAAGCCGAAACCTATAACACATAAGATAATGATGAGAGCCCCATTTATATAAGCCGAAACCCAATAAGCTAAAGCCCATTATACTTAAGCCGACGCACCACAAATAACTACAAGCCAAAATATTAAATATCAAAAATAATACAAGTCTATAGCTCGTATGCATATAAGCCGAATTTCTCAATAGCTATCTAGCTCGATGTATATAAGTGATGGCCGAAGCACATCTACTCTTAGCCACAAGCTCACCGCATTATAATAGCCATTATGAGGCTAGCCAAAATCAATACGCAGCTATAAGCTCAAGTACATTATAAGCCGAAAACAATAAGGCTAGAAATCTCAAACCAAATAAGCTCTAAACCAGAAATAAGCCAAAAATAATCTGACAGCCGCGGCTAATAAGCCAAACCAAATAAGCTATAAGCTCGAACAAATAAGCTATAAGCCAAAATAAATGGGCCAAGCCCCTTTTCCTTGCATTTGAGGAACGAGTGCAACCGAGCCCGAAAATAAAAAGGAAACAATGACTGCATATAAAAAAGACAACCATGGTTGGGCCGAGCTAACTAACCATAACCCCAAAGCCAAAATAACAGCCTCTTTTCACTAAGCTTATATTTAAGCAAAATGTCGAAATAAGGCTCCAAATAAGCATTAGACTTTTGAACATATATTCACACACCACAACCAAAATTTAAAAAATGACCATTCCCTTGTTCTTATGTTCTTTGATATTCGACGGCCCACAAACACTCCCATTTAACGTTCGTATAATTTTAAAACTCACAATTTCTCCACAAACGATCAACTTGTACTAATCTAGTGTCCAGAACACTATGAGATGACACACCATAATAATAACGACTTAAAAACAAAATTTCCAGGACAAACATTTAAATCTACGATGTTCTCTGCTTCAAGATTGCTTTACACAATACTCCGGTTTTGACGCGAATAAGTAACCCAAATCGTTCTTTTACAACACCTGAAACTATCTAACCATAACCCCACTTCACTTATTATCAACCCGTGTTCTTGTTACAAATCTTAACACACATTCTGTTGTTTTTCTTCTTCTGAGTTCCCATTCGCGTGCTTGTCCGTAACAATAGACGACATACAAAAAGAGGGGAGAGACATAAAAATTTGCGTTTTAAACTCTTGTTGAAATGAGGTGTCTGCGAACTACGCATGTATACTACGCGCAATCTCGCATATTCTTCTACAAAGATCATATAGCAATGTACCAAGTCTACGGGTGACCCATTGTACTGATCTGTAGCAACAAAATGTCCTATTCCTGAGCATGCCCTTGGTTTGTCCATACCCGGGCCCAAGAATCCTAGGGCTTGAGGCGTGTTCCATTCTCGCTTGTCGGGGATCTTTACTACCACATACTAACATAACTTCTCGCTAACGTTTAAACAACTAGTTACCCGAGATTAGTTAGTATTTCCTTCTAACACACGTAGGTATAACTCAACAACACATCATCATTCCATCTACAATCTACTAACAGTCTCTTATCTCTACTCGACACGGTCATTTAAAAAACCTCCTTATCTTCTTCTAATTTAACTTTGAGCCCTAAACGAAAGTTACTATCTTATAATAACTTACTCCAGGTACTGCAGTTCAGAACAATACCACAACAAACACGAATTTTTTCTGTTTCACACACAATGAACTCCGCACTTTATACAACTATTCTCCTATCATTTATCTTAAAAGATATGTTTCCACACTTTACAAAATACTACCGACTTCAGCGTACACTTCTGCGATTTTGAGCCCAAATTTTTCATCTTTCTTAACTGACCCTGTTATAGTCCTTTTACCAGAATCTTCACGAAAGCACGCCCGACTTTTGTCCTGATAACTCCCTCAATTCTACACACTTCAACGATTCCACAGTTTATCTCACACGCTGTATACAACCCTAACACTTGCGATTGATGCATATTTCATTACAATATAAAGCTTACATCTATAAATCTCCACGCCAACATCTCTAACATACAACCATCTCCTCAAACATATTACTATGCTCGTGCCTCCAATTGCTCTACCACACTAGGCGTGAGACGGACTCATTCTACCTCTGAACAGATAGAGCATAATTCCAATCGACAGGAGGATAACTACTCTCTGAGAAAAAGCCAACACGAAAGACCCTCAAGCCTCATTCCAACACCGGAAGAGCATGAATCTCAGAAAGTGATTCTCTAAACACATTTCTATGCACTCTCACTCAAAACATCCTCAGTGAGCGAACCGATCACAAACTCGTCTTTACAGCAAACAATAGAGGGAATATCACAACCCCAAGATTCAAACGTTAAACGTGTACCAGGATTCACTACAACAAGTCCCAGAAGAGCGATAGCTATTACGATGTTCAAATTTTTTCGCTCACACTCCTAAGATCTTCGCCTCACTCACTGGAGTTTTACTTCGCTCACAGATTGATCTTGCGCGTTGGCATTTATATTGTTTATGTACCATTAGATGATATTTTCTCACCCAAAAAAAAGTTTCAAGAACACTCTCAATATAATGGTTATGTATTACTTGTTATTATCATCCCTTTGTTACAGATACCGTTAAACTATGGATATGGATCCTAACTCATTCCATATAGTTTAACTATTTAGTTTCTCGTTATAGAAGTTAATTCAGATCTACCAAACGTAATCAAGAATCATCTTGAATTACACTTTAGGTGCGGTCACACAATCATCTGATTAATTCTGGAGAGGGCCCATGGTATCATTCTGCACATATCAAGTGGAGGAACAAATTTTAATGGTGATGGTGTGGGGGGGGTCTTTCCCAATTGGTGTCATTAGTTTTGTAATGATAGCTAGTTACATATGGCATGTCATATGATATAGAGGTTGTTCAAGCTTAGCTTGAGGTTAATGTGGTTATAGGTCAGCATAATTCCAATGTACTTAATTGACCTTTATTGACTACAAGTGTTGTGGATGCTGCTTCACATCACTTCCAAGAATAGCTTTTAAAACTACCATTTTCATGTTAGCGTTTGACTTATAATCAAAAAGTAATATCCACACATGCAGAACTTGTTTGCATCTCAAGTCTAAGGGTGACTTATTTAACCATTTTCGATATCTTACTCATGACAAGGATCCAAAAGTAAATATTCGAAGGTTGGGGCGTCCAATATGCATCCCTTGTGAATAACATATGAGTTTGGTGGGAACCATCCAAATATTTAAATAATACAACCAACACTCACATTTGCCTTAATGTAACAATATTCCTATATTGTTAACCGACAATGGACATATTTAGAATGATAAAATCATTCAAGGATTAAACATGCAAATATAGGATAACAATTATTATATGTATGAAAAACAAATACCACGTATCTTTATTCATCAGTAAATAAAAATTGTCTTACAATCCCAATTATCCAAATACTAATAAAACAGATATGTATAAGACTAATTAGTAAGTTGAAGTCTAATGTTTTCAACATTCTCAACTTTTTCTTTACAAGACAGCTATATAGTCATTTAAGTATGTGATAACCGGTAACTATTCTTGGGTTAAGTATTATAAAATATTATGATTATATATATTAGAATCTTTTGATTTTGTCGGTTTTCTTGGAGAAAGCCGAAAAGTTGACTTCTTTTTTTTGGGTAAAAGGGACTGAACCCCGGTAAATTATATTAAAACCCAAAAAGCCAATAAGTACACTGGAATGTGGCTGATATACCACATTAACCTCAAGCTAAGCTTGAACAACCTCTATATCATATGACATGCCATATGTAACTAGCTATCATTACAAAACTAATGACACCAATGGGGAAAAACCATCTAATGGTACATAAACAATATAAATGCAACATCATCAATGACGAAAACATGAGTGAGGCAAGATCCATAGATGAGCAAAATCACTTCCATCCTTGGACTTCTTGAACCTGCATGATAAGTTGACTTCGGTTGACCTATTTTGCATAAAAATGGTTACGGTTTAACCGGGTTAGGGAGAGTCATAGAAATCGTAAGAGAATCACTTTTGATTCATCTTTCCTCTTTGGAATGGTTATGAGGTCTTTCGGTGCTTTCTGGGAAGTTATCCCGCGTTTAGCAGAAATGCACGTACCGGCACGGCAGTAAATTTGAGAATGTATTTAAGAGTTTTGGGTGGATTGAAATAAACTTATTTAATGAAATATCTTATAAGTTGGTGAAACGTTGGATAAAACGTGAATCGTTGAAGTGTGAATTGAAAGTTATCAGAAAACGGGCGTTTTCGTGAAATTCAGTAAAAGACTGTAACGATCGTTAAAATGAAAACTTTGGGCAAATCAAAAGTGTCAAGTCGTATTTTGAAAGTTGGAACACTTTTAAAAATGATGGGAAAGGTTCGGTTTAGTTTAAACGAAAATTCGTGTTTTGGTCCTGACGCAACCGGTAACGTTCTAAATGAATTTTTGGGGATTTTAAATTAGAAAAGGGTGTCGAGTAAATACTCTAGATTAATGGAAAAATGTTTCTAAACACAATAAAAATACTAACTAACCTCGGGTAATATTTTTACTTAGCGAGAATTGAGTTTTTAGAGAACCCGACACAAAAATGAGACATCTCAAGCCCCTAGGATTCTTGGGCCGGGTATGGGACAAACAAGGGAGCAAGATGGCACTTTTCTAGCACCATGGGTCCTAGCTTGGTACATGTATAACTTGTCCTCATCTAAACATGCATTTCACACCATTTCAAAATCAAACAAAATTTTTTGTCTCTCCCCTCTTTCTCTCTATTTCGGACGAGCACCCAAGGGAACAAGAAACACAAATTTTTTAAAGATTTAACAAGAACACGGGTTGATAATCAATAGTGGGTTAGTGTTAGATAGTTTCGGGTTGTAAAAGAACGATTTGGGTTTACTTATTCGCGTCAAAACCGAACCAAGAACATCAAGATTGTAAGTTTTTCTAAATTTTGTTTTAAGTCGTACTTTTATGGTTCTCATAGTATCTTAACACTAGTTGTACAAGTTGATCGTTGTGAAATTGAGTTTTAAAAACTAAACGAACGTTAAATGGGTGTGTTTGTGGGCGTCGAAATCAAAGAAAAAGAACAAGGAATGGTCATTTTTAAATTTTGGTTGTGGTGGTGAATTTATTTCAAAGTCTAATGCTTATTTGGAGCTTATTTCGACATTTTGCTTAAAAATAAGCTAGTGAAAGAGCTTATTTGGCTTTGGGTTATGTTTGTTGGGCTCGGCCCAACCATGGTTGTAGTCTTGGGCTCGGTTGCACTCGTCCCAACAAGGGAAAAGGGGCTTGGCCCATTTATTTTGGCTTATAGCTTATTTGTTCGAGCTTATAGCTTATTTGGTTTGGCTTATTAGCCGCGGCTCATTTATTTTTGGCTTATTCGGTTTAGAGCTTATTTGGTTTGAGCTTATAGCTTATTGTTTTCGGCTTATATACTTGAGCTTATAGCTTATTGATTTCGGCTTATATTGCGAGCTTATGGCTTATTGCTTTCGGCTTATATACTCGAGCTTATAGCTTATTTAAATTCGGCTTATATATGCGAGCTTATAGCTTATTATTTTCGATTAATATTTGGGCTTGTAGCTTATTTGGTTTCGGCTTATATAATGGGCTTATAGCTTATTGGGTTTCGGCTTATATAATGGGCTTATGGTTATTGGGTTTCGGCTTATATAATGGGCTTATGGCTTAATGGGTTTCGACATATGTTAGGCTTATGGTTTAAATGGGTTTCGGCTTATATAAAGGGCTTATAACTTAAATTGTTTTTTTTCGGCTTTATGTATGGGCTGTGGTTATTTTGGTGCTTTCGGCCCATTTGACGAGGCATATTGGGTTTCGGTTTATAACTTGGACTTTTTATATAACCTGGACTTTTAATTTTTTGGTTGGACTTAAATATATGAATAATGGATTTAGGACTCAAAAATTATTTTGAAGTGGTAAGATGGATTTATAGAAGCTAAAGGGCTAATATTTGGCTTTCGGGCTCAATAAAAGGAAATTTGATGAAATTGGATACTAAAACGAATGGGTGGATTTATAATAGTTGCAGAAGTGGAAAAGACTTAAGTGGACGGTTTTTGGTCACGTTTGGATAAGCACGTTAAAAGTGTGAACTTTTTGGCATTTTGTCGGAATTTTTGGAAAAATTAGTGGAAATAATTATTTTATGTCGACTCGACTAAAAGACAAAAGTGACTTTTTGTAAACATTAAGTGTTGAGATTAAACGATTCAATCCTGAATATAATAAGACGATAGGATTTTCGTTACACTTACCCCGCGTAGCCCGATAAAAAGACGAAATAATAATAAAATATTATTTTATTCTATTTTATTTAAAGTATTTGTAATATATATATATATATATATATATATATATATATATATATATATATATATATATATATATATATATATATATATATATATATATATATTTAGACGTACTTATACGTATCGTATCGACTTCGAGATGCTTATTCGTTTATTTCAATCTTTGAATTCTCGCGTTTTCTCGTCAGATTTTCTTGGGCCGTTTGGTCAGTTGTTTCGTTTTCATTATTGGCTATGTTCTGAGTATTCGGTGTCGATGTCGCACTTAGCCCAAGTGCATTGAGTCGTTTTGCGTAACCACCACACAACCATGCTTTTGGATAAAGGTTTTGAAACAAGGGTAAAGGTTTTGTAATGGGGATACGAATTTGGAAATAAGGATGAGGGTTTTGTGAAAACGGATAAGGATTTCGTGTGAGTAAAAGACGAACGCTTGTACAATAAGATGACTTTGTACAAATATTTATGGGATAAAATTTATGCTAGGTCGTGGCCGGGTACTGCTGTGCGTGCGTCGAGATTATTTGTGCATTGCTGTAATGGATTTTTGCTTGCTATCTGTTGCCTATGACGGTTGTGAGTTTCTCGTAGCCCCACTTTTTACTGTTTTTCCGTTGGGGGAAAATGATACTCAAATGTGTTTTGAACTATTTTCTGAACTGTGCGAAACGTGGTTTTGTTTTTGGGACAATTTATGTGCTTATGACTGCTATGTGAATATGTGTAATGTGATCTTACTTGCATGTACTGTGTTTGGCATGGCAAGGGATGTAGTTCTTCACCTCATTAAAAGAAAAAAAAAATTTTTTTTAAAAAAAAAAAGGAAAAAAAAAAAAATAAAAAAAAATTTATATATAAAATAAAAAAAAAAAAAAAAAAAAAAAAAAAAAAAAAAAAAAAAAAAAAATAAAAAAAAAAAAAAAAAAAAAAAAAAAAAAAAAAAATCGCTTTTGTAAAAATTTAAAATGGTTAATTTTTGTTTTAAAAAAAAAAAAAAAAAAAAAAAATATTTGCTCCAGCTGGTAGGCTTTAGGTCTGGTATGTCATCAAGAGCGTTGGTACGCGCTGGTAATAAGACTAGCGGGGATGCTAGGTCTTGGTACATGATTAGCGAGGATGCTAAGTCATGGGTTTGGTTTGCATATATTCACTATCATATAGCACAATTGTCCAACTGTATGAGATATTGGCACAGCGACTGGGTTTTGAGTCAAAACCTATGAGCTCACCAACATTATTGTTGACGTTTTCGAGTATCATTTTCAGGTGTATTGTTAACAACGGTAACTAAGGACCATTGGGGACCAACGTCGAGACAAGTTGAGGAGTTTTTATTGTTGAATATAATTGTTTGACACTTTCTAAGGTTGCAAAATTGTAAACTTTTATAAATGATCTTTTGTAAACAAATGTATGGTATGATCTTGTATCTTGTGCAATGTAAATCAGTATGTTGCATTTCCGTGTTTCCGCCACTGACGGGGTGTGACAAAGTAAACTTTCCGAATACTTGTTTCAAATTCACAAATTGTGAAGGATTTGAATGATATGATGAGTGTCTTATCTCACATGTGCATACTATTGCAAGTGTCATAGTATGAAGATGTCGCAATACCTTTTATAGGGTATTAAAAGTCAACGACATACTGACACTCATCTTTACAGTTTCTTAAAATGTAAAGTACTCTTATTCTTTAATGTGTAATGCAACAATGCTCTTAGCTGAGCATATCTAGTTAGCAGATATTTCATAAATGATGAAATCTTACTTTTAACTAAGGTTGGTTATCATCTAGCATCAATGTACACAAACATCACTATGCCTTATAATTCGTAAACATTTGTTTTAACAGTCTTCTAAACACTCTCAATTAGAAACTGTTGTTGTTAGCTCATCTTGCTCGTGTGCAAAAGTAACAACCAGTCTCATACACAATATAATATATACATGACGAATCCTTAATTAAAAAACACAAGGTTTCCATCCATGTAATAAATTATCTCAAGTGAAATATATCATTTAAGACTTGCTTCAATGATATATTGCATTGTGTTGGACTTAATCACCACATATGTTTATTTAATAAACATTTATTCCAAGGTCGTTTGTATTATTTCCTAAATTCACAAGTGAAGTTTCATTCCACTCTCGAGGATTAACATATAGCTTAGATGGAATAATGCTTTCAATATGTTACACAACATATGAATTTTAAGGAAAAAACATAGTGCTCCCACTTGATGTCAGGTATACTCAGGAGTTATCTTAATTTAATCAAAAATCATATTGTAATTAAACTTAATATTTCAGCTCCTAGATGCATGATCTAATCCACATTTGGATTCTCGTATCTTGTATGCGTTATAAAGATTATTTTAAACTCATAACCCTTTTCGATTACACACCGTCCTCGCAAGGGAAATCATAAAGAAAATAGTTATAAAACTTAATTGTCATATTCTAAATTCAAGGAAACATGTATGGCAATTAATTATCTTTATATAATTAATGCGTGTAGAAAAGAAAATTTAATCACAGTCAATTGCTTGAGTATGATTAAAAACTCTTATCATAAGTCAGGCATTAATACGTATACAATTTTTCCCTTATGAGCCTTTCTTCAAAAGAACCTCATTTTATTTGGTAAAAGATCAATCAAGCTCAAAGCATTGATTTTCTTTTAAGGACTGCACCTTTTCAGTCATAGTTTCAAGACATTTATCAGATTCAAGATGTGATAATTCATCTTATTAGTTAACAGGTTTACTATGACCCTCTAACTTATATTCCTTAGCGTTGATATTAAAATATCACTCCATTAATGAGGTGTCCTTGCGGATTTATGAATGAGAGTTACATTATACTTTGGTTCGACATTTACATGTTTAGCCTTAGTATGACATCAGCAATTGAATTCAGAAGGTTATGTATTTCGTTCTTGAATTAATCTACTTAAGATTTGTAGATGCTCCCACTTACTTTTGTAAGTAGAGATAATTCTCTAAATACTAAGTATTTAAGTAACAATAAATTGTTCTTAATTAGGACAACAAAATACATTTTACAGTTCTCATATTTAGCTTGTTAATAATATGCTTCATAAGATATTAACAAATTTTAGAACTTTAATCAAGACATAATGGATTTCACCCAATCCATAAAATAGATAATGTCTTGAATACCTTCTAGGTTTGAACTATATTGAGTGTATCCATGACACACGTAAATTTCTAACCTTGATAGATTTTGGAGGTAGAGCAATTAAACTTATCAGAAATCAAACAACATGAATATAGTTTGTTTCAACACATTAGACATACCATAATGATGTGGTGTTCTATGAGTATTGGAATTGTGAGACTACATCAGAATTCCTTGTATAACTTAATTCTCTTTAGGTCAAATACTTACCAATTGGGTCGAGCCAAATTGAATACATAGTATTTTAAAACCAATTGCATGCTATAACGTATATTTCTTTGAATAGTACAATAACTCTATGTTCATATGTTTCAAGAAAACAGAACATGTCAAGTATACGTTACAAGTCTTTGAATAATTCAAGGACCTCATGTTTTATGTGTTAACAAGAAGACATAACACTTTTACTACTTACTTTATGTTATGAGTCATTGATTAATTCAAGGACTTTATAATTATGTCTTAACAATAAAACATAATTATAGTAACTAAAGTAGTTATGAACGCAAACTCTTGAGTTCAATAGTAATTTCAAGTTAATTTCATACTTCATAATTATGATTTTATAATCGAACCATAATTATATTGACTAAAACATGTAGTCAATGTGCTGAAGTAGCTTACAATATATCTTGACTTTTAAATGTAATAGGGCAACAAACATCTTGTGTGTTTAAGTCCTAGTAGAAATATTAGCTTCCTTACCTTTCGGTCAAGAGAAACCAATAATCATATTGTTACATGTTGTTCCTTGCACACACTTAAGATTTCTCCCACTTGTGTACGGTACAACATTATTTACTGTAGACAGACAATACGACAAGCGCTCGATTGTATAAACAATATGATAGTGTCATAGATATTACAAGTAGATTTCGAACCATAAAGTTTAATAAAGGAAGTGTGGACTATTATTCTATAGATAACGTTTCAGAAAGCAACCTCAGAAAGGCAACTTGTTATCATATAAAATAAAATGTAATCTTACTTTAAACAATGGTTGTTCATATTCGGAAAGTAATGAATTATTTCAAAGCAAGCTAGAAATATAATGGGCAACTAACAAGGAAATAAATCTTATAGCTCCCACTGAATTTGACAACATTATATGAATGTCTTTTCAGTAATAAAACGCAAGGCTTTCACTGGTTTTGTCAATATTATAAGTGTTACATCAGGAGTATAAAGCAAATAGCGATTTATTTACTTTCCTACTCTCTTAGAATGCCTACAAGTAGCAATGTACTTAGGTATTGAACAGAGTATATGAAGTTCTACTTATGTAGATGAAGGACTAGCCATTCATGCTTTCATTAACTTGGACATTTAGCATGCAATTCCTCCTTAATCGGTCTGCCTAGCCACAAGGGTGTTTAGCACTATAAGGAATGAAGTGAGTCAAGAAAAAAACTTAGAAGACATTCCCCCCCCCCCTAGTAATTTTCTTACATCATTGCAGTTTATTGAAATTCCTCTTATTTACATGTAAAACCCCTCATCGTCTGGAAAGGCAAGATGTTATTATTTTGGTAGCTATAGAAAAAATGTTCTCTAGTTACACAAAATATTTTATCTTTCAATGATTTCATAACCGGAAAAGGTGTCATGAGTAAGATGTTGAAAATGGTTTAATAAGTCATCCTTATACTTGAGATACAAACAAGTTCCGTATGTGTGGATATCACTTTTTAAGTATAAGTCAAACGCTATCTTGAATAAGGTAGTTATAAAGGCTATTCTTGGAAGTGATGTGAAGCAGCATCCACAACACTTGTAGTCAACAAAGAATTTGTTTCTCCACTTGATATGTGCAAAAAGATACCATGGGCCCTCTCCAAAATTAATTAGATAATTGCATGGCCATGCCCAAAGGGTAATTCAAGATGATTTTTGATTACATTTGGTAAATCTAAATTATTTCTATAACGAGAAACATAATGTTAAACTATATGGAATGAGTTAGGATCCATATCCATGGTTTAACGGTATCTAGAACAAAGGGATGATATAGCAAGAGATACATAACCATTGAGCTGAGATTGTTCTTGAAACTTTATCTCAAGTATTTCTAATTTAAAGGGAATGCGAGTGGGGCTTGACGTTTCCATTATCAGTATAAATGCAGAATGCTACTCCAACTCCCAAGTGGGAGCTATTGGAATATTGTTGCGGTTGTCGTAAAGGACTTCTACAAGAAGTTTTACAACTCCCTAGGCAGTGTAGTATAGGCAAGACTCGGGGGTTGTTATCGTTCTTTAAGGGAATAGGCTGGGAAGGCTTGATCACGGTCTAACAGAATTCTAAGGGTTGAGAGAAGATTCTTTTTGTGTTTTTATATTTATAGGAAAGCAGGTAAATCATATATTTGAGAAGTTTGGTTGGTTTTAGCTATTAAACTAAATATAAACTAAGCTACTTGTGATAACAATATAATAAAAGACTATGTTTATTTAATCATGTATTACTCCCTAGATTGCTTCTCCTAGTGTTGTTGCTTTGTCACACTTGTGATGATCTATGTAATTATTTCCTAAGTTATGGACGAATTACACGAACCCGCCGTCTATTTAATATTCTGTTAAGGCAACGCACAAGTAAGGTAGTATGAAGACTATTACAAGGCCCCTAAGAGTATATTAAATGCATTTGAAATATATTAAGAGTGGATTAACCATATAAGGGGCAAGGTAGTATTAAGACTGCTACCCAATGGTATCCTTTCTACACAATCATGTTTTCCTAGACATATCAACAACGATACAAAAAAAAGCTAGTTTTCTAAGACCTAACATGCATATTCATCACAAGAAGTAACACCACTAAGATCTACATCCTAGGTTTCATACAATCATAAATAAACACAATAGAAGGTTTAGCCAAGCATGTTATAAGTAAAGCAAGAACAATAATGAATCAAACAACACATAGACATATTGAATGATTAAGATAATCTTACTTGATTAAAACATGAATTGAAGAGAGTACAATAGGGTTTTGAGGCCCTAAAATCATCCGTAACAGTTGCTATATGAACTAGGGTTCGTCCCTTTCTTTTACTCTGATGTTACACACTTAAAACCCTAAAAACGGATCTGTATATATAGGAAAATTGTTGTGACGGCTTCGCGTGTTAATCGTGACACTGTCATGAATAGAATATTCTAGATAATGGGTTAGGTCGTACAATCTGACGCCGTCTAAAATCTTGTGATGCCGTCTTGAGATGGGTTGTGATGCGTCACGTGTAATCTGTGACGCCGTCTCCAGCTTCTAAGTAGAAATTCTTGAGAGATGTTGGTGTAGGTCCGTAGTCTTGTCCGTTTCTTTTCTAAATGAGCCCAAGTCACGTGTATTTCTTCCAAATGCCTTCCAAATGCAAAATACCTAAAAAGGAATGATTAAGTACCTATTTTGGGCATAAATGCATGATTTAGGGGGTTAAACGACCCAAACAAATGTATAAAATAACACCTCATCAAATACCCCTAGACTTGGGATTTGCTTGTCCTCAAGCAAGTGGGCTTTTCTACCTAGACAATAACAATATGCGGGGGTCATTTTACCTACTTTTTAAAAGTATTTTACAACACAACCTTCTAGACCTTGTAATTAACAGCACGAAAAGTATATACTAGCACCTCACATAAGTATTTAGGGATTCTCTCTTTCACTCGGTTGTATAATAAATTATAACATATGGGGGAAACGGAAAATCAACACTCATTACCTGTCATAGCATATAAATTATCATAGGCTTGGCAAAGGATCAAACCTCCACCGCTAGGTGCAAGCATTATTCATTACTATCTAAGAGGTCTTTTAAAGGGTTGTGGGGTGCAGGTGTAAGATAACATATAATGGAAATGGAAATAGATGGGATACATTTGGGTGGCTTTGGGTAGATTTGGAGTGGAAGGGTTAGATAATTATTTACACGAATACACTTTGGTTTGGTTGCTAAGCCAGAACTCAGACGAAGATATACAAACTCTACACAACTCTACATCAATCTCTTTCCTTTTTTTTCTTTTTTTGAATAACATAATACATCACATGGGGTTTATAACACGTACCCCTACACTTGAGCTTTTACATGCTTAATATTTACAATCAATCTAATGACCCGATTTGAGGTGGATCAAAATAACATGGAGATCATTTGACAAACATATGGGGGTATGAACTTAGCTTTTCTTCCCTATTATTTTATAAAATAAATACTACCATGAATCCTAATCATCCCAAAACTGTATTCACAAGGATAAGGACTTAGCAACCATGTACTCAAATAATTAACTTGGGTTAAACACAATAATTTACTAAAAATGAGTACATATAAGGTAAGCTAAGGCTTTTTGAGTGTAACGATTGGTTTAAGGGTGACAATGCTCTTCATTAATAATCTGGAATCCACCAGAAAATTACGAGAACCGTGAAAAAGGATAGGCTCGGAGGGTTGTACTAGGGGTATCCTGCACTAAAAATGAGTGCATGGCAAGGGTGTGGGATAGTTATATGATCGGTGTGACCATCATAACAATTACAGGTTTAAAACATGGGTTAATCCTAATGCCTCTTATCAAGCAAATCCTAACACTTACTATGCGGTCTCGGGATGCATCACAAAAACAAGTTCTAGAATTTAATATACTACCGGTACACTCTCATAATCCTAAAGTAACCAATACCAATGTTCCAGAAAAGGCGACAAAACCACGCATACACATCCGTAACGACGGAATAGACATACATGATTGCTCACTCCTTAACTCGAACAAGCTAAAGGTATAACATCTAAGGGCAAACCTCACATTTTGGAGGGTGGAATTTGAGGGTTTTTATGCTAATAATACAAATTCCTATCCATGAGACGCTCTTAATACTTGGTTTTCGTCGGTATGTGTCATAAAAAAATTTAAATTTGGGTCAAAATCACCTCTTATGCTATGTTTTGATATATTACCCATCATTTTAAGGACAAAGCAAATGGCAAATGAAAGAATAGTTTCTAAGGCTTATTTCCCCCTACACTTAAGTTGAACATTGTCCCCAATGTTCTATAAAGGTACCCGTAAAAACAAATAAAGGGAAACGAAAACAAGGAAAAGAAACTAGTACTCCCATGGTTTGCTCAATAATGGAGAAGAAACATGCGATAACTGGTTAAATCGTCATCCAAGAATCATGCAATGAAACTTCCTAAGAATTTCCAAGCTTCTTCTCATCAAATATAACTTGTAATCAAAGACAAAAACAACTATACCAAGCATAAAATGTGCAATATACAAATATACAATATGAGTTTAAGGTTTGACTCAATAAAGTAGTAAAGATAAGATGAGAGAATTGTCAAACTTATTGGTTTTGCAGGTTTATAACAGAAGATTTCATATTTTAAATGTTATGCATGATTACAAGATAGAGTTCGAACATGATAGAATAAAATGAAAAAAGTAAAACACATGGCACTCCTAATTGTGGGAAAAGTAAATATTGGGTTGCCCCCCAAGAAGCGCTTTTCTTTATTTACGAGTCTTGTAGCTAGACTCGATGTCACACGTCCTTACGTGACTTCTCCTTCGTCTTCCAGAGTTACATCATCATCTTTGTTTGTGTCCAATATGTTCTTTTGATACGGCTTCACTCGTTGTTTATTTACGATAAATTCGCTTCCTTCTTCATCGTACAGCTCAATCGCCTCATTTTTATGTCTCTACTTACTGAAAATAGTCCGTACCATCTTGACTTTAGTTTCTCGAGGAATAGTCTTAAACGTGAATTGAAGAGTAGTACCTTATCGCCTTTTTCATAGTTAATTGGTAATTTTATTCGTTTATCGTGCCACCTTTTTGTTCTTTCCTTATAGGAGATGGATGATTTATAGGCGTCCAGCCTCATTTCGTCCAACTCATTAATCTGTAAGAATCGGTTTTCTCTAGCCTTCGTAAGGTCCATGTTGCAGTTTTTTATGGCCCAATAGGCTTTATGTTCTAATTCGACAGGAAGATGGCATGCCTTGCCGTAGATTATCCTAAATGGGGTTGTTCCTAAAGGGGTTTTAAACGCTGTCCGGAATGCCCATAATGCATCATCTAATTTGTATGACCAGTCTTTCATGTTGTTCCCGATGGGTTTTTTAATAATATGCTTTATTTCTCGGTTCGTGTTCTCAACCTGCCCGTTCGTCTGAGGGTGATACGCGGTTGAGAATCGGTGAACCACTCCATATCTTTTCATTGCCTTCTCCATTTGGTGGATACAGAAATGGGTACCCCTATCGCTAATAAGTGCCTTTGGTATTCCAAATCGTGCGAATAGTCTCTTGAGGAAGTTTACTACGTTTTGAGCATCATTGATGGGGAAAGCCTGAGCCTCTACCCATTTTGATACGTAGTCAATAGCTACTAGGACATATTTGTTTTCCTTTGATGAGGGGAAAGGTCACATGAAGTCAATCCCCCACACATCAAATATTTTGCAGACTTGGATGTATTTCTAAGGTGTTTCGTCCCTTGATGAAATGTTTCTTGCTCGCTGACATGTATCGCAGACCTGGACCAACTTGCGTGCATCGCGAAAGATATGTGGCCAGTAAAACCCGGCCTCGAAGACTTTTCTTGCGGTGGTGGCGATGCCATGATGTCCTCCAGATGGTCTGCTGTGACATTGTCAAAGAATTTATGCTGCCTCTTCTCCGACCACGCATCTTCGTATGATTCGGTCAGCACACTGTTTGAATAGGAAGGGCTCATCCTAAAAGTAATGTCTCAAATCGCTGAAGAATTTTTGTTTCTCTTAACGGGTGGATTGGAAGGGTAGTACTCGGCTAGCTAAATAGTTTGCATAGTCGGCATATCACGGTTCATCATTCTTGTTAGAGATTGTCATCAATCGCTCTTCAGGAAATAAGTCCCTTATCTCAGCCCTGGTTAGCTTCCCAAGGTCGGGGTTTTTGAGTCGAGAGAGATGATCAGCTGCTAGATTTTCAACACCTTTCTTATCATAGATCTCGATATCGAATTCTTAGAGCAGCAAGATCCATCAAATTAAGCGTGGTTTTGCATCTTGTTTTGTGAATAGATATCGCATGGAAGAATGATCCGTGAAAACGATGGTCTTGGATAAGACCAGATATTAACGAAATTTGTTGAATTCAAAGACAACAGCCAGAAGCTCCTTTTCGGTAGTTGTGTAGTTTTCTTGTGCTTCGTTTATTGTTTTGTTGGCGTAGTGTATGGGCTTGAAATGTTTGTCGATCCTTTGTCCTAGTACTGCCCTGACAGCATAATCACTTGCATCGCACATGATTTCGAATGGTAATGACCAATCTAGCTTGATCATGATTGGTGCCTGCGTTAGTTCACGTTTTAATGTGTCGAATGCTTGGATGCATTCTTCGGAGAAGTTAAATGGTGCATCTTTAACTAGGAGCTGGGTCATTGGGCGTGCGATTTGTGAGAAATCTTTTATGAATCTTCTATAGAAACCAGCGTGTCCTAGAAAGGTTCGAATAGCTTTCACATTTGTTGGATATGGTAGTTTGGAAATTGCCTCGATATTTTCTTTATTGACCTCAATCTCAGAACCTAAGACCTTATGGCCTAGGACGATTCCTTCCTTTACCATGAAGTGGCATTTTTCCCAATTCAATACAAGGTTGGTTTCCTCGCACCTTTTTAGCATCTTTTCTAGGTTTTTGAGGCAGTGGTCGAAAGAATTACCAAAGACAAAGAAATCGTCCGTGAATACTTCTATGCTATCCTCGATTAGCTCATGGAATATTGCTGTCATGCAACGTTGAAAAGTGGTTGGGGCATTGCATAATCCGAAGGGCATTCGTTTGTATGCGAAGGTCCCGAAAGGGAAGGTGAACGTGGTTTTCTCTTGATCTTCAGAGGCAATAGGGATTTGAAAGTATCCAGAAAACCCGTCCAGGAAGCAGTATTATTCATGCCCAGCCAATCGTTCGAGCATTTGATCGATGAACGGAAGTGGAAAGTGATCTTTCTGGGTTGCGTTGTTCAATTTACGATAGTCGATACATACGCGCCATCCGGTGACTGTCCGTTACGGGATGAGCTCATCCTTCTCATTCTTTACTACGTTCATTCCTCCTTTCTTTGGAACGACCTGGATAGGGCTTACCCAAGGACTGTCAGAGATGAGATAGATTAATCCTGTGTCAAGAAGTTTTATGACTTCTTTTTTTACTACCTCCTTGATGTTGGGGTTAACTCGTCTTTGGGGTTGGACACTTGGTTTGAACTCGTATTCCATGAGGATTTTGTGAGTACAGAAGGATGAGTCGGTCCTTTTAATGTCCGCGATACTCTAAGCGATTGCCTCTTTATGATTCCGAAGAACCACGAGGAGTCTAGTTTTTTCGTCGGTAGACAATGCGGATGAGATGACCACTAGGAGTTGGTTGTTTTCTTGGAGGAAAGCGTACTCAAGGTGTTCGGGTAATTCCTTTAATTTGAGTCTGCGTGGTTCCATGTCTGATGGTTTTAGTCGATTCTCCGAGGCTTTCCATTTGAGTGGTTCCACCGGCTTTATCCTAGGGTAGAAAGAAACAGCAAGTGCTTTGTTAGAATCTTCCTCTTCTTCTTTAGTCCATTTTCCATCATTATTTACTGTGTCGACCCATTGTTCCTGGGCCAGCTTAGCGGTGTGATCGGCGCAGTATAGGTAATCATCGCGGGAGTGTTTGGATTTCATAGATTTTTTGATGTTGAAGGTGATGGTTTCACTTCCGACCTTTAAACTTAATTTTCCCTCGTGTACGTCGATCATGGCTCTTTTCGTGGCGAGGAAGGGTCGTCCCAAAATGATTAGGACTAGCTCGTCTTCGTCCATCTCTAAAACTACGAAATCGATCTGGAAAATGAATTTAATTACTTTACCAATAGATTCTTGCAGACCCCAATGGGGTATTTGATAGACCGATCGGCCAGCTGAATACTCATTTTGGTTGATTTGAGTTTAGAAATCTCTAATCATCGGAAGAGAGAATGTGGCATGAGATTTATACTTTCCCCTAAATCGGCCAGGGCGTTTTTTACTGCCAAGGGTCCGATGAGACATGGCAGTGTGAAGCTTCCTGGGTTTCCTTCCTTTTAGGGTAGACTCCTTTGAATAATAGCAAAACACTCCTCACTAAGTTTGACTGAGGAGGCCGCTTTCTCAAGTTTCTCCTTATGCGAAAGTAGATATTTCAAAACTGTGGCTCCCTTTGGCATGTGAATCAAAGCTTCAAGAAATGGCAGATTGATATGAATTTGCTTCATGATTTAGAGAAGCCGCTCATCCTCATCTTCTTTTTTATGCTTCTTTAATCTAGAAGGAAAAGGTAGACTGGATATTTTAGAAGGTTGGTAAAGGATGGATGGCCGAGGGGCGGGTTCTTGCATAATGCTTCGTTATGTGCCCTCAGGCCCTTCTTTTTCAGGTTCTTCCTCGATGAAGTTGTCAGTCGCTGGTTGTGGCAGGGTTGTAAAAGGTGGATCTTGTGTGCTAATTCCTGATCTCGTTGTTATGGTGAAAGTTGGTGCTTCAGGTTCAGGAGTTTCGCTTTTGTTGATTGTTGAGAGAATTTGGGAGTATTATTCAGGAAATTCCTTACGGTGTTAGACAAGCATATCTCCTATCCCTTTTACGTGAGACTTCTTTTCGAGCATGAAGTTGGCGAGCTCGTCTTCAAACTTACTTTTAACAATCCATTCAGGGCCATCCTCTCCCTTTTCCTTACGTTTGTTGTTCCCCCATGGTGAGGTATCGTCATTGATAGAACCTTAAAAGGGAATGATGATTGTAGATGTCTCCTCTGGACAAGCATACCTGCTCGGACGGGTTGTTCTGCTCACATTCATCAGCCTTATGGGATCCTCCGCAGTAATCGCAAATCAAGTAGGGGTTTTTAAGCCCAACCTCTCGAGTAGGTGTTTTGAGGAAAGATATTTGATTACAGGCCCTTTTTAAACGCCCCCTGAGTGTAGGTTGTATGGCTTCTAAAATGGAAGAGACGTTCATGGATGGTGATGGTTCGTCCCACTGATCGTCTTGGTACTGGACGTATTCTTCTATTTGATTCCATCGTTCTTCTTCGGTAAGAGAGCTAAAGCGGAACTGGGTGAATTGATCAAGCTTCTTGCGGTCAATTCGAGATATGTTGTCGTGAAAGATTTGAACCAGAAGCCATTTCTATACCCCATGATGAGGAACTTGTTTGATTAAGTCCTAGAAACAGATCCAGGCACTTTTGATGGGTTCGTCGTCCCCTTGTTTGAATCAGAGGATTAAATCTCTAAGGGCCGAGGTACGCCCTACCGGAAAGAAATGGTCAAGGAATCGTGACACAAGCTGATCCTACATCGTGATTTGAGTGGGGGGTATTATGTCAAGCCATTCTGCCGCTTTTCCTTTGAGAGAGAAGTGGAAGAATCTTAACCTAGATGTATCCCTTTTTGCTCTGTCAGTTTGTATGTTGTCGAAGATACTTAAGTAGTGCTTAACATGACGGAGAGGGTCCTCGTTTCTCAATCCTTGGAATGTGCATGTGCTTTGAATCAACCAGATGTCGCGGGAGTCGACGACTCTTCCCGTTTATTCGGTTGGAAAGATGATTGGATTTTGTAAATCGAAGGAATTAGGACGAGAATGTTCTTGTAAGGTTTTAGGAGGCGTTGGCAGTTTAGCTCCAGTGTTGTAGGAAGGGGATGCTTCATCATCAAAGAGGTTTCTTCCGGCTATAGCAAGAGATTCGTTTTGATGTGAACGTATGGCGGCTTTCCTAAGCCTTCGGAATTCTCTTTCGGGTTCGTTAAGAGGTTTTGTTAACCTCTTAATGGTACTACGCGTCATGATGACAGATTTACGAGACAGATAACACAAAGAACAGATAGAATACGAGAAAGCTAATATACGGAAATTGAATCTTACTTGAAAGGATTCAAGCAAGTAGACCTAAGATAAACTATGATGAAAACCTAACTATTCCCCGGCAGCAGCGCCAAAAACATGTTGCGGTTGTCGTAAGGGACTCCTACAAGAAGTTTTACAACTCCCTAGGTAGTGTACCTAACCATTGTAGTATAGTATAGGCAAGACTCGGGGGTTGTTATCGTTCTCTAGGGGAATAGGTTGGGAAGGCTTGATCACGGTCTAACATAAATCTAAGTGTTAAGAGAAGATTCTTTTTGTGTTTTTATATTTATAGGAAATCAAGTAAATCATATATTTGAGAAGTTTGGTTGGTTTTAGCTATTAAACTAAATATAAACTACGCTACTGGTGATAACAATATAATAAAAGACTGTGTTTATTTAATCATGTATTACTCCCTAGATTGCTTCTCCTAGTGTTGTTGCTTTGTCACACTTGTGATGATCTATGTAATTATTTCCTAAGTCATGAACGAATTACACGAACCCGCCGTCTATTTAATATTCTGTTAAGGCAACGCACAAGTAAGGTAGTATGAAGACTATTACAAGGCCCCTAAGAGTATATTAAATGCATTTGAAATATATTAAGAGTGGATCAACCATATAAGGGGCAAGGTAGTATGAAGACTGTTACCCGATGGTATCCTTTCTACACAATCATGTTTTCCTAGACATATCAACAGCGATACAGACAAAAGCTGGTTTTCTAAGACCTAACATGCATATTCATCACAAGAAGCAACACCACTAAGATCTACATCCTAGGTTTCATACAATCATAAATAAACACAATAGAAGGTTTAGCCAAGCATGTTAAAGATAAAGTAAGAACAGATAAGAATCACACAACAAGACATATTGAATGATTAAGATAGTCTTACTTGATTAAAACATGAATTGAAGAGAGTACAATAGGGTTTTGAGGCCCTAAAATCGTCCCTAACAGCTGCTAAACGAACTAGGGTTCGTCCCTTTCTTTTACTCTAAAGTTACACACTTAAAACCCTAAAAACGGATTTGTATATATATGAAAATCGTTGTGACGGCGTCGCGTGTTAATCGTGACGCCGTCGTGAATATAATATTCTAGATAATGGACTGGGTCGTACAATCTGACGCCTTCTGAAGATCTTGTGACGCCGTCTTGAGATGGGTTGTGACGGCGTCACGTGTAATCTGTGACGCCGTCTCCAGCTTCTGAGTAGAAATTCTTGAGAGATGTTTGCGTAGATTCGTAGTCTTGTCCGTTTCTTCTCCAAATGAGCCCAAGTCATGTGTATTTCTTCCAAATGCCTTCAAAATGAAAAATACCTGAAAAGAAACGATTAAGTACCTATTTTGGGCATAAACACACGATTTAGAGGGTTAAACAACCCCGAAAAAGTGTATAAAATGACACCTCATCAAATATGATAGTTGGTTCCGCATTATATACATTAGAAATACGTGAGCCTATTGGGGGCACACACGTTAAACTACAAAGAGTATGTTTTACTTCATAAAATATATTTAAATAATCGTTAGTTACTGTTACTTGTAATAACTATTTTAACGAATGTTTAAAATACAAAACCAAGGGACTAAACTAGACAAAACCCAAACCCTAGGGTGACCCTATTATGGCCGAACCCTAAGAGGGTTCTAGAAAGGGTGTTTGGTTCGATTCTAGAGGGGGGAAAGGAAACTATGGAGTTTTCTTGTTGTACAAGAACTAGGGTTGGGAGCCTATATAAACCCCCACCCTAGACCTCATTCGACACAACACATAAAACCCTAAAATCACTTGAGATTTTTTGCTCCCCATCTCTCCCTAAAACCGGTTGACCGAAACCCTAAAAAGGTATTCGGTTCTTCCTCCTCTTTAACCGAAATTGACCAAAACCCTAACTAGGGTATTCGGTTCCTCTTGTTCTCCTAGCTCGACGTTACAAGATCAACAACGAAGGTGTACGTTTGCTTCTCTCCTTGCTCGACGAAGTTAAAAAACCCTAACTAGGCTTTTTTGGTTCTTGGTTTTTCTCCTTAACCGAATTCGGTACAAACCCTAAATAGGGCTTACAGATTTCAGTTATACTCACAAGGGTGCGTTTGGTAATTGATTCCAGACATAAGGTGTTTTGTTCGTGAAGATATAGACTAGCAATCTAGGCATACTTGGTTGACGTGTTTGTGTGAGCTACTGTAGAGGTGGTAATTTAACCACTACTTTCTTTCAAGATAAAGATCAAGAGGTAAGTAAACTTCTACTTAATTTATGTGTTAACTTTAATGCTAAAACTAGATCCATCCGCTGCGTACTCGTAGTTAATGGTTTAACTAGTTATTAAATCCTAACACTTCGAAGTCCTATATATTGCTAATAAGTTCTTAAACGTTGGATAACAAGGCATACAAATATACTATGACGTAGAATGTAATTTAAGAAAACGACCAGCAGATTGATGTCGAATATGATCCTTTTCTTTGATTATTATTTTTTGAACGTCAACAAAAATGAGCGCTAGCTCCTATACTATATTCTAATTGATGGGTCAGGATATATTACACATATTGATAACATTGATAACCACTTAATTGATTGTTCTTAAACATGTCTTGCATGTCCCATGTGGACTTCCAAGCTAAGTAACACTCTAGATCGAGTGTCACACGTTCTACTCTAATCTGTTTGTTGATAAATTTTCGAAGTTCTTAATGGCAATGACATCAAATATGTGAAAGAAATTATATAATCAGTAAGAATTTTTCATAGATTTATGTTTCAGTATTTTTGAGAAGACAGAGTTTTTGTGAATTGATTCACTTGATTAAATTACTCAAATGAGAATGTTACATATGTTTATGTACTAGGCGGGCGGGAAATGAGCAAACTAACTTTTATACATGTCAACTAACTTAGACTATCCTAACTAACTTAGACATTTACAATATATTACATATTGCTACACTTTGTTAAGCTCTTGTGATGATGTATGTAGTTTGATGATATTATTAAGTTGATCACATGCCCATTACTTGTATGTCCATTAACCCTTTGCAAATTGGCAGTGTGTAAGGATCACATATGCCAACATGGAAATGCATGCATGAAATGAAGATCACCCTGGTCTTTTAGTTAGAACATCACCAACTTGAGTGGAAGAAAGAGTAAGTGTAGGAAGTATAGCTCCAAACTTTATCTTCTCTCTGTAAAAGTGATAATTAATTTCTATGTATTTGGTTCTTGCATGTTGAACTTGATAAGAAGCTAGAGCAATAGAAAGTTGATTGCCACATAAAATAGGTACTCGTGTAGTTATACTATGTAGGTCATTCATTAAGCTAAGAAGCCAACTAATTTCACAAGTGTAGTATGGAAAAGTTTTGTATTCAGCCTCACCGGAGGATCTTGAGATGACTAATTGGTTCTTTGATTATAGAAAATAAGACAACCTAATAAGATGTAAATCTTGTATCAGATCTTCTTGTGGTAGGACAATTTTCTCAATCATTGTCACAATAAGCATTTAGTTGATATAATGTGTTGGAAGGAAAAATCAAGCCTTTAACAAGACATAGCCTTATGTATCTAAGAGCCTTGATAATTGTCTTCTAGTGTGTTGTTCTTAGACTGTGACGGAACTGGCTTAGAGAGTGAGCTGCATAAGAAAAATCATGTCTTGCAATGGTAAGATAAAGTAATTTTCCAACTAGAGCTTTGTGTAGAGGTGGCAAAATAGATGGGTTGGGTCATCGGTCTAGATGGGTTTGGGTCTAGATGAGTGATATATGAGAAATCACATATCTTTATTATACCAAAATGGCCTTAAAATGAACAAATTGTGCAAACTATGCTTGTTTTGTCATTTGTGATGTGTAGGTACGGATAATGCAAAAATCACAAAAAAACGGTCAAAACTGGACAAACACGGACACGGGAACGAATAGAGTGCACAAGAGCCGGAAGTTTCTAGCGAAAAGGTCATCAAGTCAATCATTGGTCAACATTGGTCAACCACAAAAGACAAAATCCTCAAAATACCCTTATTGTTTACTCATATTCACAAAATGTCCCAAAAACCCTAACACCGTTAGCCTTTTATTAATAAAGGACTAACGGTCGTTAGTCTTTTATAACAAAACCCTTTTAAACCATTAACCCTAACCCATTTTTACCCATGGCCTAAACCCCACAAGCCCAAATCAACACCCCTCACACCCCTGGGTCAAACAACGTTATAAAAAAGAAAAGAAAAGGCGCGAAAAGTGGTTTTTACTGTTCATCGTCGTTCTTGTTTTACCCTGCTTCAAAAACAAAGGGTAAATCCCAATTGACTACGTGGAACAAAGATTCGAGTACTAAGCCACAGCTCAGCAAAGAAACGTCACCTCAAGAGCTTCTATTGGTCCGTTTACACAAAGGGAATGACACGTTGGAAGCAAACAAACACACCTTTGATGGAATTTTGAACTAAATCCTTGGTAAAAGAAGCACAAAGCCTCTGACACATGGAATGCCACGCTGGCAATCCGTGTGCTCACTTAATGATCCAACGGTGAAGATTGAAGAACCAATGATTGCAAGAATTGAAGGGCCAAGATTTAGAGATCAAGGAAGAGCGTGTTCAGACCTAGAAGCTTCCTCATATCCTATAAATAGAGCTCATATCCTCACACATCGTATCATCGTCTATCTTCTTTTTTTTCCAGCTTTTAGTAGTAGCTTAATATAGTTTGTTTAGCTTATGTAATTTTCAATTAAATGTAATTTTAATTTTGTCTTTGTAATCTCTATTTCAAGTATTGTAATCAGCTATTAAATCAATGAAATCTTAGTTTACTTTATAAAATCTGTTTTTGCTTATTATGTTCTTAAAATTCCAAAAGCTCTTTTCTACTGTTTCATAAGCTCAAATCTACTCATAAGCTAGTTACTAACTCAGTTAAGCTCATAAAAGCTTAACTGAGCTTTATTCAAAACAAATTCACCCCCTAAATTTACCTAAGCTTTGGATAAGGATGATAAGCCAAATCGGGAAGGGCTTATTGGACCCCACCAGCTTGTTCTAAACAAGCTGGAGCTTGTTGATTTAAGCTCATAAGAGCAGACACCTCTGTTTAGCTGAGGTGTGAGGTATACTTCTCTCTAAATTTTCAGTTCTACCTTATTTTGCATATCTTAGCTTATTCCTTCATATTAGCTTAAAAGTTGCTTATTACTTGCTTATTTCTGTTTAAATTTGCTTAGTAGTGCTAATTATACTTGTTTCATGCTTAGTCAGTTAATTAGATAGTCTAGATCTTAGTTTCTTAAAATCTGTCATAAAATCAATAAAAAAACCAAAAATATTAGCATAGTTGAGTAGCTTATTATTCTGGCTTATTTGATTATTGAAAGTTGTTCATTAGGTCTGTTTATAGCTTATCATTGTCTGGTATTTGCAATTTGTACCTTAATTCTCAAATTCATAAGCTAAAAATGAGTTTGAGACACTTAAAGGGGTGTTTGGGACAGTAGGTAAAATGGGTGAAAATGGGTCAAAACCTGTTTTGTGCTTTTGAGTCAACTTTGATTAGGTAAAATTAGTCCTAAAATTCAGTTTGTTTAGTTTTTTAAGTGTTAAATCTCAAAATCAAGGTTTTAAGAGTTCATTGTTTGAATCTGTTAAGTTGTAGCTTATTTTAGTTGCTTATTTGATTGTGTTTTAGCTTATTGTGTTTTTGTGTTGTTTTTGTGTTCATAAATGTGTTAAAAAGGTTAGAAACAAAGCTCTAAAACCTGCAAAGTTTGTTTTGAGTTTTTGCCAAAACTGTCAAAAAAGTGCTAAGTTTTGAAAATTTGAGAAAATGCTTTTTCAAATGCTTATTGTTGCTTATTGTGAATTTCAAAATGCTTTTTGATTTTTGATTATTGTTCTTTGAGGTCCAAATTTAATCTGTTTTAAGGTCTGAGATCCATAAGGATCTGTTTGTTTGCTTATTTTTAAGCTCAAAAATGGTAATTTGTTAAGACTGAAAAAAATTTCTAAGTGTTGAGAAATGAACACACAGTTTTTTCATTAAGCTTTTTAAGGGCTTATTTGTGTTTCAAACTCCTTTTTTATTAATGATTTTTGTAGCTTATTGTTAGAGCTTTTCAGTGGTATACCTCATTAAGCCATAAGGATCCATCTTTGAGCTTAATTTTAAGCTCAAAAGTGCCCTATTTGCTTTTTGCCTGCTGTTTTGTACCATTTTGCTTATTTTGCTTATTTGCTTATTTTCCTAGCTTAGTTAGGGTTAGTATAGCTTATTAGGTTAGTTTAAGTCAATTTTATCTTATTCCCTTTAGAATAGAGCTTATTTGAGCTTATTTGCTATTTAACTTAAAAATTCTAAGTGTTTTAGCTTTTTATGTATTATGCCTTCTTTAGCTTAATTTAGTTTCTTATTTTTGATCATTAATGCTTATTAGGGGTAGTTAGGTATCTGTTATAGCTTATTTGTCATTTTCATTAGCTTATTGATCATAAAAAGCTTAACAGATAGTCCATTTTAGCCTTTTAGTATATAAGCAAACTGTCACCCTTTAGTTGCTTATTTCGTGCTTATTTGTGATTTATAAAAAAGGTGTCTTTATAAAAAGTGCTTATTTTTAAGTTATCTAAAAAGTTATAAAAAAATGGCAAAAACAAAAACATTTGGGATAGTGGGAAGCCCCGGGTGAGCAAGGCTCGAACCCGGGACCTGTACCACCATCAACCAAGTGTTTTAACCCAACACACTCAACCATTGTGCTACATTAGCTCATCCGTTAGAGTTTTCATTTAGTTAATACTTATACACATTTTGAGCTCTTTTGCATAATAAGCTGTTTTGGCTTATTTCACAACTTATTCGATAAGCTGTTTTCACTAGCTTATTTTTCTTAGATTCTACACTATTCAAGCTACTTTTCATGATTTTTTTAGAATTTTTATAAAACGTTTAGTATTTTTATATTTAATTTTCTTTAAAATCGTTTTTAATTCTTAAAAAATTATAAAAAAGTCAAAAAAAAATATAATTCTTTTTTATAAAATTTACTTTTAACATTTAGAACTTAGGAAAAATATATTTGCTTTCGTAGGGTTTAAATTGCAAAATTTCGATTTTTAAAGAACGGGATTGAATCCCGTTCACGTTTTTAGAGTTTTAAGCCCTAAACACTTTCGTTTTTAGTATAGTTTTCTTTGTTTTAGCTTTTTAGTCAATTAAGTCTTACAAAAACCAAAAAGATCATTTTAGGTTTAATTTTGATAATTTAGGATTTTTAGGTCCCGTTTAGGATTCTCGTTTTGCGTTTTTAGTTAAAATTTGTCTTCCCTTAAGTATTTTTAAGTTTTTTCCTTAATTTTCTCGTAGTTTTAGAAAACCAATATCAATCTTGTCCCATTCAAGCTTCGATTCTTAAAACGACTCTCGACTTTCAATTGCATTCCTCGTTGGGGATAACTACTCGGGAATCATACTCCCGGATTACTATAACTGTGATTTTTTTTATTCTTACCCTCTTATCTTTATATATTATATATTATAAGTATATCTTATATTTATAGTTATATATTATATATTATAAAAAGGTGTAGATGATAAAAAACAGTGTGTTAAGTTTTGGACGCCTTTTCCCCGTTTATGCCGGGGAGGATTGGTATCGATTGTTGAAGCCATTTGAAAATTTGTGTTTGAAGATCCTTTCCAAGTCTGACGTTTATTTTTGTTTTTTTCATAAAAAATCTATAATTTAAAAACATTGTCCATAAAAAAAAAAAAATTCACCAGTTGATAAATGAAGCTAACAAAAAATATTTACTTTCAATTGAAGAATTATCCATTAATAAGTACCCGAACCAAAGAATCAAAAAAATTACTTTGTGGTCTCTTGCGGACGTACGGCTCACCTTCGAAAGTTCAAACAACGCTTTGTGCGTTTTCTTTTGAAGATGTTACGAGAGCGAGCTTGATCTATTAGGTTTAAGTGTCTTATTCATTGTCCGATTATTAAAATATATTGTGAATTTCATTGTTGAAAAAACCAAAAAAATTAAAAATTAAAAAAATAAAACTAAAAAAATTATTATAGATTTTCTGTTTACTTTTTTAAGTGCATGCACAACGCCGTTCTCAATTCTCGTAATTCTAACCATCACACAAGCAACAAGTCAATGAACTTTTGTTGAACCATTTAATCTTGTTGAACCTATTTTCGTTAGTTACGATGGATGATTACTAGTACTATGGTCAATTGATCGAGCCACCCATAGTGGGTACGATGATGCTATCGTTATGGCTGATATATCCGCGGGACAACTTTGAGCCTTAAGCCACATGGTTTGCTTCCCTTCGTTCAAAATAAACCAATTTCGGACATGACAAAGAAGACCCTCTGCTCAGGATCCGTTATTTCAAACAAGATCAATTCTACGATGAAGTTCTTTCCGAACGTCCGAGTATGTCGGTAAGATTATGCTTTTCTATTTTCTCAGGAGGGTGCAGCCCGGATTTGGCTGAAAAAAGAACCCCTCGATCGATTTCTCACATGGTGTTGATCTTGTTTCGTATTTCATCAACAAATTCTTCCCTCCATTATCCAATAACAACAAATCTTCGAAATGAAATCTCGAGATTTCAAAAAGATTTGATGAAACTTTCTTAGATAGATTGGGACCGATTCAAATGATCTTCTTCGGGGCATTCTTATGCCCACATCATGGATTTCCGTGGTTACATCAACTCGATACTTTCTATAATGCTTTGAACTCTAATGATCAAGATTCGTTGAATTCCGCCGCAGGTGGTAACGTTTTGGATAAAATGCCCCGTGATTGCCTAAGAATCATTGAAAGCAAATCCAAAGTTCGTAATTCACGTAACAAACCGGTTGTTGCAAAAGAGAGTTCGAGCTCTTCTACCCCGGTATTTCTCCTGATGTTGCCGAACTTAAAGACATGGTAAAAGCCTTACTTCTCGATAAGAAAAACCAAACCCAAGCTTCTGCTCCCGTAAAAGCGGTCGAGGAAAGTTGTGTTACTTGCGGAGGTGCTCATTCTTACCAAAATTGTCCCGCCACCAATGGCAACGTTTATCGTGACAATATTCAAGAATTTGTTTCCCAAGCAGCAGCAGCTAATTTAAATCGAGGAAACACCGGTTACCGAGCCCCGATTGCTAATCAAATTCGACCTCCTGGTTTTCCTCCCGTTTAACAAAACCAAGGAAATAACCAAAACCGTTACAACCAAAACCGAGGAAATAATTACAACCAAAGCCAAATTTATCGACCTCCGATTAATCAACCCCCGGTTCACCAAGCTCAACCTTACCAAGCTCCAGCTCCGCAAACACAAGGTGTGACTAAGAACGATTTTAAAAGCTATGTCAAAGCTAATGATGCAGTGATGAGAAACATGCAAGACCAAAACCAAAATTTGCAAAATCAAATGACCAATTTAATGGACATGCTTTCCAAGTTTGTGAATTCCAATACCGCTTCTACTTCAGGTTCAGGGACACTCCCTAGTAATACCATTACTAACCCGAAGGTAGATTTAAAGGGTATTACCACCCGAAGCGGTGTTGCTTATTATAACACCCCGTGTTTCCAAGTCATTAACGACGTCGATAAATCTACTAATTATTTTTAGTGTCGTACGCGTTTGCTTGTAATTTCATGTATTAAGTAAAATCACGTAAGCTAAAATTTGCGTTCAATGTAAACGGGCACCAAACAATTAAGCGTTTACATCAATCAAGTATTACATAATTATTTTGAGAATAATTATGGTCATTGTTCATTTATTTTTATTGGTTACGTACATTTACTACGTTTCGCGATAAAGTACGTTTAGGCATACCCGGAACCCCGTTAATTAATCTACGCTTCAATAAATTCCCACGAGTGTACCCAATACCCAAAGTTTATAAAACTTTATTCATATGTTTAATTATGTACTCGTCATATTCTATTATATATTTATTATTATATATATATACTATATTATATTTTAATATATATATATATATATATATATATATATTAACCAAGTCATGTAAATTCCAAGCCTACACTTTAATAAAACAAACTACACTTTACATTATACCTTATATCTTCATTTTTCAAATGATACATTTATATTTACCAAATAAATATCTATGGGAAAACACAAATCCTTAATTCATGGGGTTAATCTCAACTATTTGGTAACAAGAAAACATAAGAGTAACTCATGACTATTGGTTTTGACCACTTAGTCATCCTTGTTTTCTCTTCCTTGCTCTAATACGACCCAACTCCCCCTAGGGACTTTCATAGTCTTTTGATGACCACTTGGGGATATATATATTTTATATATTATTATATATATTTATTTATATATATATATATATATCTATATATTATTATATTACAGTGTACATGAGTTTGATAACACACTTTACACTTAACACTTGGATGAAAAAAGATCAAAAAAATCTCTCTCTTGATTCCTTGAGTCACCCCACGGCTCAAACAACCCCTTAAGTACATAAACCATACAATCTTTTTCTTCAAACTGTACAAGCTTTTATACACTAAATCTTAGATACATCAGTTGGTGTTCTTCTTAAGTGTTTAGATCAAGCATTTCAAGTATTTATCATGAATAGGAAGTTAGGTTTTATATTTAGAAAACTAGGGTTTTTTTCTTGTAGTTGAAGCTTGGTTTTTAATAATCCGACACCAAGGGTTTAGATTTGTATTTTCTCCATCATCATACATCACACTTTAAAGGAATCTTATTAAACCTTTTTGTCCTTACTTTTCTCATTTTTATTAGTATATATGATTTCTATATATGTTAAATCACCATTTAGGGTTTTTTACATGTTAAATGGATAACTTGATTATGTTTATGATTTTTAACATTTTTCATATGATATTTATTGTTTAATATCATGATAAAATGGACGTAGAAGTATTGTTAACCTTGTTGATTTAGTGTAGAAAATGGTTATATACAAATTTGGGTTTTTAAAGTATTAAGGAAAGTTATGTTCTTCATGCTGATGTTAATAATTCTTGTAAATCTTGTTAATTGGGACATTTGGTACAATATGTGGGCATCTAATGGACATATTTATATGTATGACATTATAATATACTTGGTATAAAATTACTTGTGGTTAATTTACAAAAAGTAAATGTACAATAACACTCGCTTTATATAAAAGTATACATATTAAACATAAAGGGGCTGTTTGGACTTCGAATTTCTACAGGTGAGGGTTTGGACATTGATAAAATAATACGGCTCATGATCGATTCCCAAAAAGATAGAAATCGAACTGAACGGTATTAATAACGAAAAGGATACGCTAATTAGAGATTATTCGTTAAATTTAAATCTGATTTATAAAATAACCTTTTATAAAAATTTTACAATATAGAAGTTTGGTATTTTTAACAAGATTATACTTACTTTTTAGGATTCCAAAACAGTTAAGAAACGTTAATTCTTTGATTAAAATCGAAGATAAGGAAGTTATGAATTACGCAAGTTTATATACTTAAAGGTATAAATATTATTATAAAACGATTTTTTATTTAAATATTTATGTTCATGACAGAAACATTATTTTTTGTAAATCCTTATATATATTTGACTTTCAATTACTGAGAACGTGCTCGAAAGAATCGCTAAAAACGGAGCTATAACGAATAAAATACGACGTTTACGGGTTTTACGATAACTAAAACTATAAAAATAACTTTATAACTGATGTGAACAGTAAAAATTACTGTTCATCAGGGGACTAAAAATATGAAAATGTCAATTATTGATAACTGACTTAATACGAAAAGTTGGACGTGGAAACGTGATAAACGGTTTATAAAGGGAAAGTATATGCTAGTGTACTAATCGTTAATGTTAGGTCATTTTTGCTACAAAGTGTTTTTTTAATGTTTTTACTTTATAAATATGATTTCACGTAAACGATTAGACGGTGATGAAGCTATATAGAATTATATGTGGTTATCAAAGTACTATATTACTAGGGGTGTTTTAATTAATGAGGACTCTCGGGGTGCGAGTTCGACGAGTTGTTGGATTACGATTTAAAGTGTCCTAGGGCTCCTCATACGTTCACTACATGTACCTCTTACTTTGATTGCCCAAACGATAGTATGATTTAATAACTAGACTTGTATATGATCGTTAGGTAATCAATGCGATTAGTGCTATACGACTTTGTTTAATTTAGGTTGCATTCGATCAATTTACGTTGCGCGCTATATGTGATATTTGGATTTTCTAGAACTCAAGTGGAGTTAATAGCCACACATTTTTACTATTTCAATGATTTTAACTTTGGGGTGGAAACATGCTTTGTTTTATAAATTGGATGCGAGTGTATATTTTATATTGATTACGTGTTTGCCTAAGTAGCGATAACCCAAGTTGAGCCCATTATCATGAACTGTCAATTGAATAGTTAAGTTGTTAAATTACATTAGTAAAGCGCGAATGTTATGAATAGATCTATTTGGGATTGACCTCCCCGTTCGGGTGATTAGCTATCACCGGGAACGAACGTTATAGTATGTCGGATTTTGGATGTTTAGGGTTGAACATCTGATCGGGCAGAAGAGCAATATTTATTATTGCGAATATAATTGTCGAGCTTTAGTGTCATGAGCTTAGGAAAACGTAATCGGATTTTGTGATGTCTGCATTTGTTGCTTTATCACGGGGAAAGTCTTGTGGTCATGCATATTATATTTTACTAACCTATGAATTCACCAACATTTTTGTTGACATTTTAAAGCAATGTTTTCAGGTGGTCAATAGGCACGAGGTGCCAGGATGTAATATATTTTGGGAAATGTATTGTCAATCTTTGTAATATCAAACACTGAACAAGTAAAGCTGTATGCTTTGTGTAACAAGTCTTTTATCAAATCCAATGTACCATTTTAAACGAATTTTTGTCGTTCTTATATATCTTGTATTATTGATCTATGAAGTGACACGCCCCAGATATCCTTATTCCGCTACGACCCAATTTGGGGGTGTTACACTTATCAAGGACCCACGATTCCTACTACTTCCTCTCCTCCTAAAGTAGTGGAACGTGAAACCGAGGTGACAAAGGACACGGTGCTTCCTACTAATAACAAAAACACCAAAGACGTCCAACCTCCGGTTGTCCAAGTTCAACCTCAAGTACCAAATTCTAAACCCGTTGTTGATCCCGTTAGTGCTCCAATGCCTAACCTAAAACCGTCAATTCCGTATCCTTCGAGACGTAATGATGAAAGGCACTGTGAAAAAGCTAACGACCAAATTGAGAAATTCTACAAAATCTTTCAAGAAATGAGTTTCGAAATTAGCTTAGCGGATGCTTTGATTCTTATGCCAAAATTTGCCTCGACTCTTAAAGCCTTAATCAGAAACAAAGAAAAATTAAGTGAAATGGCTAGAACTCCTTTGAATAAGCATTGCTCGGCGGTCATCCTAAACAAGTTACCCGAAAAACTTGGAGACCCGAGCAAATTTCTCATACCATGTGATTTTCCCAGAATGGATGAGTGCTTAGCCTTGGCCGATCTTGGCGCTAGCATAAATCTCATGCCATTATCCGTGTGGAAAGAGTTTTCTCTTCTGGAGCTCACTCCTACTTGTATGACTCTTGAACTTGCAGGCCGTTCAATTACCAAACCGATCGGTATCGCCGAAGATGTTTACCTAAAAGTAGGAAAGTTCAAATTCCCGGCCGACTTTGTAGTCATAGACTTTGATGCCGATTCCCGAGTACCTCTAATTCTCGGGAGATCCTTCTTAAAGACCGGACGTACTTTGATTGATGTGTACAAAGGAGAATTAACTCTTCGTGTTGGAAAAGAAGCCATAACATTCAATCTTGACCAAACTTCGAGATATTCCTCTAATTATGATAATATGACGGAGAACCGAATCGACGTCATTGAAATGGATTGTAAGGTGTATTCTCAAGAAGTTCTCGGTTTCTCCAATGTGATCACGAGTGGCAATCCCACTCCTTACTATGATTCGGTCATTTCTACCTCTTCTCCGACTCTCACTTCCTTCAGGGATAGTGGTTTTCTTCTCGAGGAAGTCGATGCTTTCCTCGCTCTTGAAGATGATCCAACTTCACCGGAAGTTGATGACTCGTACTATGACCTGGAGGGGGATATTCTTCTTCTTAAATCATTTCTCAATGACGATCCATCACCCCCTCCTAATCAAGGAAATTATTTGCCTGAAATTCGAAAAGAACTTAAAATTTGTGAAGCTAAAACTGATAAATCTTCAATTGATGAACCTCCCAAAGTAGAACTTAAGGACTTACCTCCTTATCTCGAATACGGATTTTTGGAAGGTGACAACAAGTTACTGGTCATAATTTCTAAAGACTTGAGTGTCGAGGAAAAAGCCGCTCTCATAAAGGTTTTGAAGTCACACAAGCGAGCCATCGCTTGGAAACTCTCTGACATCAAGGGTATTACCCGGAATTTTATACTCACAAGATTCTTATGGAAGAGGACTACAAACCAGCGGTTCAACACCAAAGACGGGTGAATCCAAAAATCCACGATGTCATCAAAAAGGAGGTTGAAAAACTTCTTGACGCCGGATTAATTTATCCGATCTCGGATAGTCCTTGGGTGAGCCCCGTACATTGCATACCGAAAAAGGGTGGCTTTATCATTGTTGAAAATGATGAAAATGAATTGATTCCGACTCGATTGGTTATGGGATGACGTGTATGCATTAACTACCGAAAGTTAAATGAAGCCACTCGTAAAGACCACTTTCCACTACCATTTATGGATCAAATGCTTGAGAGATTAGCGGGAAATGAGTACTATTGTTTTCTCGATGGTTTCTCGGGTTACTTTAAAATTCCCATCGATCCTTAAGATCAAGAAAAGACAACATTCACGTGTCCTTACCGAACGTTCGCCTAGTGTCGCATGCCTTTTAGCTTATGCAATGCACCGGGCACGTTCCAGAGGTGTATGATGGCTATCTTTCATGATATGATCGAAAAAACGATGGAAGTCTTCATGGATGACTTTTTGGTCTTTAGGAATTCATTCGAAAATTGTCTCTCTCGTGTAGACAAGATGCTTCAAAGGTGCGAAGACACCAATCTTTGTCTAAATTAGAAAAAAAGTCATTTCATGGTTAAGGAAGGCATTGTCCTTGGCCATAAGATTTCCAAAAAAAGGATTGAGGTTGATAAAGCCAAAATCGATGTGATTGCTAAGTTTCCTCATCCCTCTACCGTCAAGGGTGTTCGGAGTTTTCTCGATCATGCCGGTTTTACCGACGGTTCATTAAGGATTTTTCCAAATTTCTCGACCGATGACTCATCTTCTTGAGAAAAATACTCCGTTCATCTTCTCTGATGATTGTATTCAAGCTTTTTAAACATTAAAGAAAAAAATTACTGAAGCTCCAATCTTGATTGCTCCAGACTGGGATTTACCCTTTGAGCTTATGTGCGATGCAAGCGACTTTGCCATAGGTGCATTCTTGGGGCAACGGCATGAAAAACACTTTAGGCCTATACACTATGCTAGCAAAACAATGAACGAGGCGGAATCGCATTACACCACGACGGAGAAAGAAATGTTAGTCGTGGTGTATGCCTTCGAAAAATTCCTATCTTACCTCGTCTTGAACAAAAGCATAGTGTATACGGATCACTCCGCCCTAAAATATCTCTTTGCTAAAAAAGATTCCAAGGCGAGATTGCTCCCGTGGGTTACTCCTCTACAAGAGTTTGATTTCAACCTAATTGTAACACAAAAGGAGCGGAGAATCTCCGGCCGAACATCTTTGCCGATTAGAAAAAACCGAATGAAAAAAGTGCTCGACCCAAAGGAGGTGAATGAAAAGTTTCCTCTCGAGACACTTAATATGGTGACTTCTCGTGGTGACTTAAGTACCCCGTGGTTTGCCGATTATGTAAATTACCACGCGGAGAATTTCATTACTAAAGGGATGTCGTCCCAACAAAAGAACAAGTTTTTCAAGGATGTTAAACATTACTTTTGGGACGACCCCTATTTGTTCAAAATATGTGCGGATCAAATGATTCGGCGGTGTGTTGCTGGCCAAGAAGCTGTTGACATCCTTACAGCTTGCCATAGTGGACCCACCGGGGGACATTACAGTGCCAACTACACCGCCAAAAAGGTTTTGACTTAGGATTTTGATTGGCCCTCGATTACAAAGAATAGCCCATGAACTTGGTCACCCATGTGACACTTGTCACGTCAAGAGAAAAAATTATCGTAACGAGATGAAATGCTCAAATTCCATCCAAGTTTGTGAAATCTTTGACGTGTGGGGCATCGATTTCATGGGGCCATTCCCGTCTTCACGAGGGAACAAATACATACTCGTGGCGGTCGACTACTTGTCAAAATGGGTTGAAGCGAAAGCGCTCCCCACCAACGACGTCGAGTTTGTTTGCTATTCTTAAATCTCTCTTCGCCCGATTCGGTGCCCCTCGTGCTATCATAAGTGATCGCGGAACCTATTTTTGCAATGACCAGTTTGCAAAGGTCATGCTTAAATACGGAGTTACTCACCGTCTCTCCACCGCGTATCACCCACAAACAAGTGGGCAAGTTGAGGTATCCAATCGTGGCTTGAAACGAATTCTTGAAAGGACCGTGGGCGAGAACCGTGCATCTTGGTCGGATAAACTAGATGATGCACTTTGGGCCTTCCGTACAGCTTACAAAACACCCATCGGGTGTACCCCATACAAGCTCGTGTACGGAAAGGCATGTCATCTACCGATCGAGCTCGAGCACAAAGCCTACTAGGCCTTGAAGCATGCAAACTTTGACCTTGAGACCGCGGGTGATCACCGTAAAGTTCAACTCAATGAACTAAATGAACTTCGTGATCATGCCTATGAGAACTCTTTGATCTATAAAGAGAAAACAAAGAGGATCCATGACTCAAAGATCAAAAACCGCGTTTTTAACGTCGGTGATCAAGTCCTCCTCTTTAACTCTCGATTGAAGATGTTCTCGGGCAAGTTAAAATCCCGTTGGTCTGGACCGTTCACCATTACCCAAGTCTTTCCATATGGCACCGTTGAGTTATCTCAAAACTCCGGGCCAAATTTCAAGGTGAACGGTCATCGAATTAAGCACTACTTTGGAGGGGACGTACCAAAATTGGTTGTCCCGGATCTCCAAACCTTCCCCAAGGACAAATAAATTCGGGGATTGGGTCAAGCTTAGTGACCCTAAACAAGCGCTTCGTGGGAGGCACCCCATGCTTATCCGTAGTAATATTATGTAGTAATGAATAAGTGTTTTTTGTTGTGAGGAGGCTTGCCTCTTTCAATTCTCGTTTGCTTGTGTTTTTGTAATTGTCCAGGATTGTCCCGGATTTTTGAAGCCTCTCGTGCTCGTGGTTTTGTCCTTCGATCACAAGAGCTTCAAATCCTCAGCTTTATTTGGGAAATCCAATAACCTAATCTTATCGACTAACGTTTATCTTTAAGCATACTTAATAAACGGCTTAGGATTTACGTAGAGACCCTTCTCAAAACATTGAGGACAATGTTTAATTCTAGTATGGGGGATCTATCGATTTGATTATGCCTGCAGCCGTTATTTTCACGTAATCCCGTTTTTACCACCAAAATTTCAAAAAAATGAAAAAAAAATTAAAATTTTTAAAAATAAAATAAGTGTTTTGTCACAATTTTGACTTTCCTGCTGGGTAGAATAAGAATAAATTTTGACTTGATCGAGCATGTTGAGCTCTAGCCTGTTCCTTAACATTTAGGCTAAGCATTCGCGGAAATTCGCGAAGAACAAAAAATGATAGTGTTAAGTATGCGTTCGATGCTAAACAAGGATTAGTTGGAAATCTTAAGAGCTCATGTATGTAATTTGTGGCTTTTTCTCCCATAAGCTCTTAACCGGACTAATCATACGTGCTATTTTTGGAGATTAAACTTAAATCAACAAATTTTATGTAGTTAATAGCAAACATTTTAGTCTTAGTTCAAAATTATACTTAAATTTTTTAAAAAGAAGTCTTCTCTATATAAAGTAATAATAAAAAAATAAAAATTATATGAAAAATGATGAAAAATAAAAAAATATATAATAAATATAAACTGTGGGCTGATAAAAGTTTGTTGTATCTTGCTGGCTCACAACCGATGCTACAGCATTCTAAAGAAAGCCCATAGTAAGAATAAAAATCCGAGACTGATAAAAGTTTGTTGCATCTTGCCGGCTCACAACCGATGTTGCAGCCTTCTAAAAGGTTGAGGGTTACAATTGCATCAATATTAATATTAAGTGTTAATTAATAAATAGATCTCTTTTTGTTAAATTTAAATATGCTTTTGAACTTTGACTATTCTATTTTAAATAAGCTATGTGTATACGGGAAACCTAAGAGTTTTTGAAACCTAAGGTCCGTGAGTCCCGATACTAGTCTCTATGGGGTGTTAAAAGCCTGGTCACTTAGCCGCAAGGTTGGGATGTGCCGAGACGAAAGTCGCTACATGGGATGATCTCGCCTTCAAACTCATTATTCTCGGGTGGAACGTGAAACATAGAATTTTGCAAAACGTTGATCCATGGTTGAAATTCAAAATAGCACATTCACCTAAGATATAATAATTATCGGGAGTGAAAAGTTCACAAGTTGCAAATATGAGTAGTGTTAGCATCTTAACTGATATTTAGCGGTGATTTCGTTTTAAGCTTGGTTTGGAGCAAGTGAAAAGTCAGGGACGATGAATTTATCCTTTTTGGGGCATTCTCGGATCGAATGCTCTTGTTCTTTTTTATTTTTTTTTTTTTTTTTTTGATCCCTAACGGTTATGGTAAGAACGGAAGTCAGTAATTTAGTTAGTTGCTAAAAAAAATGGAAAAAGTTTTGAAAAATGGGAAAATAGGGTGTTTTAAAGCTTGTGATTTCTTAACTCTCCCCACAAAAGTCTTTGCTACTTTTCAAAGATTTAGTTTGGGAAAGTTTTGAGGTATTTGGTTTTAAGGCATATAACATTGCGTGAGGACACGACAATCACTTAGTTTGGGGAATTTTGATATGTGAGAAATCACATATCCTTTTTATACCAAAAATGGCCCTAAAATGAACAAATTGTGCAAATTATGCTTGTATATTGCTTGTTTTGTCATTTGTGATGTGTAGGTACGAATATTGCAAAAATCACAAGAAAACGGTCAAAACCGGACAAACACGGACACGGGAACGGATAGAGTGCTCAAGAGCCGGGAGTTTCTAGCAAAGGTCAACAAAGTCAACCATGGTCAACCCACAAAATACATAACCCACAATATACCTATATTAAGCCTTAATTGTTAAAACAATTTCACTCAAAAGCCCTAAATTCGACAACAACTTAGTCCTTTGTTAATCAAAGGAGAGATATCGGTCGTTAACTCTTTATAACCAAAACCCTTAAACCACTTAACCGAGCCCAAATAAACCAAACAGCCCAAACCCTTTATACCTAAGCCCAGGTCAAACACCCATTTAAACTCAGTCAAACTCAAACGAATAACATTTGGGGGGCGGGAAAAACAGTTTTTACTGTTCACCGTCTCCCCCATTTCACCCTCTCAAAATTAACCCCAATTTAAACATAATTAACTCGTCCTTCTACGTAGCCTAGAAGATTCCAAGTACCAAGATCCACGCTGACAAGTAAAGACGTCATTGAAGCTTTTGATTGGTCAAGATACTCAAGAGTAGGATCACGCGGGATTGATACAAACATACCAAAGTTTGGAAATTTGACTGAAATCAATGCATAAGAAGCACAACCCACTCAAAGAAGTGGATTGCAAATTGTCCAATCCGTGTGTGCTCACATTCTAATCTAACGGTACACAATTGTAGGATCCAATGATTGCAAATTCGAGGGCCAAAATTAAGACAGAGAGAGCGTGTACCAGACTAGCAAGCTTCTCCTATCTATATAATTGAAGGCCTCTCTCACTCACAAGAGATATCTAGGAGTAATTTTAGAGAATAACTTGTAGAATTAGCTTATGTAATTTTCTTTTCAAATCGTTTTAGCTTATCACTTTTACTTAATGTAATTTTCATTTAAGCTTGTAACTAGTTTCAATTAATAAAAGTTTGTTTTGAATATTGATCATTTGTTACTTAATGTTTTACCTTAATGCAAAACTATTTGATTAAGCTGTCTTTTGTTCACATAAGCTCATTAAGCTTCTAAATCTTCTTCATAAGCTAGTTATTAACTCGTTAAGCTCAACAAAAGGCTTAACTGTAGTTTTTACATTAAATCCACCCTCAAATTACCAAAGCTTTTTATGAAAGGGAAGCCAGTAATGGAAGGGCTTCCAGAACCACACCAGCTTATCAATTGATAAGCTGGAGCTTGTTGATAAGCTCAAAAGAGCATTTATAAGCCTTGTTTTGTGTAAAGGACAACTTGTAAAGTCCTCTCTTTAATTTTGTAGCTTAAAATTTCATTTTAGCTTATTACTGTTAAAAATAGCTTATACTATGTTTCGAGTAGCTTACTTAATGTTATTATAGTATTAGATGCTTATTATGTGTAATTGTTAGCTTTGAAAACTTAATTTGCTTGTCATTTGTCTTAAAATAGTTAAAAACAAAAATATTAGATAGTTTAATAGACTATTATTCTGCTTATAGTTTGTTAAAATCTACTTATTAGGTCTTATTGTAGCTTTTTAGTATTCGGTATCTAAGATTTTAGCTTTAATTCTCATTTTTATAAGCTAAGTATGGATTTAAGGAATTTAAGGAAGTGTTTGGGTCAAGCAGTACTAACTCAAGTTAGTACTGCTTGAGTCCATTTGGTCCTTTAAATTTCATTTTAAATCTTATTATAAGGTTTATAGAGTCAGGATTTAAAGTTGTTTGAAGGCATAATCAAGTTTTAATCAAAGTAATGTGTAGTTGTTCAAATCTGTTAGCCTAAATCTAGTTTAATGTGCATTTTAAGCTCAAATATGTTATAGTTATTGTTATTGCTCAAATTGCTTTAGTTTTAGTGTTATAAAGATGTTTAAGTCAAGTCATTAGGTCTGCATCAAGTTGTTTTGAGTTTTGATTATTAAGAGTGTCAACTGCATCAGCAGCTTAAACAGACAAAAGGACTTTTTCAATCTTAATTTTCAGTAGGTTAGAGTAGTTATTAGGTTTTAATTTTTAGTATTCAAATAGTTTGTAGGTAAGATTCATATTGTTTCAGCTTAATTTGTTTTAAAAAGTTTATTAAGTCATTTGTTTTTGAGCTTAAATTTAGCTTTTTGTCTTTTCATTCAAAAACCAAAAAGTTAGGTAAAACTGCATAGACAGCTTTTTCATTAAGCATTTGAATTTCAAAATACTTTTTAAGAATAGATTTAGGTAGCTTATTAGTCAAACTTTGAAGTAGTATAAGCTAGATTCCCATAAGGATCCATTAGCTTATCTAGAAATAAGCTTAAAAGTGCCTCAAGGGACTGTTTAGTTAACAGTTTTCATCAAGTGCTTATTTGAGAATTTTAGCTTATAGTTTTAGTTTTCTAGCTTAAATCTTGCTTAAAATTGTTAGTTAAGATAGTTTTAAACAGTTTGTAGCTTATTAGGTCCAGGATTTAGCTTATGAGTCTTTTTCATAGAAAAGTAAAAAAGTATAATAACAAGTAGATCTTTTCATTAAGTCTTTTCATAGCTTATTCAAATTTCAAACTTCATTTTGATTAAAGTTTTAGATAGAGCTTAGAATAAGCTTTCCATAGATATAAGCTAGATTGCCATAAGGTTCCAATAGCTAGCTTAAAAATAAGCTCAAAGTTGTCTCATTGTCTGTTTTAAGCTCAGCTGTGTCCCAAGTGATTTTTTTTAGCTTATTACCTTTTGATTAGCTTGTTTCCTGTAATTTAAATAGCTCTATAAGGATAGAAGTTAGTTGCTTATAGCTTATTAAGTCTTAGTTTTAGCTTATTATAGTTTTGAGCTTATTAAGTTTTCAAAAAAGTATAAAAAATGGTTAAATATTTTCTGTTTGAATTTTAAGCTGATTTCTAGCTTATTAGTGACTTTCAAAAAAGTTGTTTTCACAAAAATGGATTATTTTTATCTGTTTTACAACTTTGCTTTTTAAGTTTTTTGCAAAAATAAAAAAGGGGAAACCACGGAAGTCGGGGGTGAGCAAGACTCGAAACCACCGACCCTCAACCTAGTCTCACCCTTTTATAAGCTTCAACCAAACTACACCCTCACCAACGTACCCTTGGGACTTTTACGTCCAAGTTTGCACCATCAATCCTTTTACCCTTTTTTAAGCACTTCGAGTGCTATTTTGATTTTTCCTGGCTTATTGAGTTTAGCATTTTAGGATTTCTTATTTTTCCTGCATCCTGCTTATCATAAGCTATTTTTCAAAAAAATTTAGGATTTTTAGCTTAAAGTTTTATATTTTTCGTGAATTTTTTAATTAAAATCATTAAAAATCATTATAAATATTGAAAAATCATCAAAAATATAGAATTTTCTTTTATTAAAATTTACTTTTCATATTCCTTGGTTAGGTTTGTCAATTTGCTTCGCATAGGGTTAATATTTTAATAGTTCACTTTTTAAGAACGAGTATTCATATCCGTTCTCGTTTTCTTCGTTTTTTAAACTTAAATTTACTTTCGTTTTAGAATTTCCTTAGGCATTTTCATTTTAATAGGTCATTTAGGGATTAGAAAAAGTTTAAATATACATTTAGGGTTTAATTTAGTATTTTGCTTATTTGTTATGGTTATTCTTTAATTACCGTTTATTTGAATATAATTGTTAGTAATTAATTTTTCTTCGTTGTCTTAAATTGTTTTTAATTTGTAGATTTAGAAAAATTAATCCAAAAAGTTTGAAACCAATTCAAGTCATTGTCCAAATTAATAACGATGGTCCCAATTTCTTAAGTCTTTGGGAAAAACGACCGGTAATCACTTACCGGTTAAAGTGTCGTATTTTTATAAGATTTTTCCTACTACCTTTGTCCTCAAAGGTAGTTTTGGAATTTTCTATACTTTGGATATTATTACGTATATATAAATACATACATCAGGGGGGGTTTCAGCCTGAGAGACTGGCACGGGTTTGGTGGTGACTATAATCAATTCAAGACACTTTAATCCACGCAAGCAAATTAACAGAAAATAAAAGAGCGATCAAGCCTTATGATAGAAAATTGTATTCACCATTATTAATCGGATTAGAAGTTGGTTTGTTTATTCAGTGCAATGATTACTTATCTCGAGGTGGCATATTATTCTTATACTTAGGCGGGACTTCATCCTAAGACTTAGACATATTAATTCTGTCACAATTAAAGCATCCGCACAAAGCATCCTTATTTATTGATTATAATCATATAGGAGGTGCACCGTGTATGTCGATCGAACCCTTTGCTCATAGAGATTTACCACACATAATGCTTACGGTAACTTGGTTTGGTGGGTTGTCCACAAATCCAGCGAATACCAATGATCAGAACGTTATTAGTTAGTACTAAGCCACTACCTTCTACGGTACAACCAGTTCAATCAGGCAAGCAGGACGTTATTAGTGATCCTATTTGTTCCACCTATACGCATTACTATATGGAGAGCTATCCCAGACTCTTAGCCTACGCCCAAACAACACCGAAGTTGCAGCGCATTAAATATGTAGGACTAGACCCAGTTGAATGATAGGTCGCATACTTAAGCATAAAGTATAAATTAATAAACATAATCAATAAATCAATGATAAATTAAGCAATCGAGATATAAACAAAACCAAACATTCAGATCTTCATAATAATGGCTAATACCCAAAGGTATTAGCCTTCAAACATCATAATTAATACAAGAGTAATGGCTTAGCCAAGGTAAACTAACCGAGTTAACGAATGATACCAAAAACTGAATGATTACAAAAGTATAAGAAATTACACGTTGTCTCCTATGGATTGGAATGCGTTGCGAGACCTCTTCTGCTCTTTTTCTCCTTTGAAAATCGACTTTTGTGGTTTAGGTATTGAGAATATGATTTAGCACACTTAAAACTCGTTTTTGAGTTTTGTATTTATAGGGTCTGGAGTCGGTGTCGATACGGCGTATCCAATGTATTAGATACGGCGTATTGGGGTTTCTTAGAGTAGGGACCACGTTTGATATCTTCCAGAATATTCACATACTATATCTCCAATACGGAGTATTGGGCTTCTCTGGATACGGCGTATTAATCTTGTTTCCTTTGTGGTCTTTGGTGAGTGCAGGCATGGATACGCCGTATCTTCCTTGATGGATACGGCGTATTGGTTGTCAGAATAGTAATCTTTAAAATATCTTCGTTTAAGCTCCAGAATGCGCGCCTTTTGCTAATATTCACCAAGTACTCCATAATTACTGCAATTCTCAAATATAAACGATTAAGTAACAATTCTTTGCAATAATTATACAAAATAGGTTAATTACATGGGATAAATGATGCTATAAAATAGACGTTATTTGATGTCATCAAATATCCCCCCACTTGAATCCTACTTGTCCTCAAGTAGCCTTTAGAAGTTTACAAAAATGTATCCCTAAGGATATTTTCCGTTAAGCATTTATTTGATCTATTACAAGTACACAACCAAACACCTCACGAAATAAGAAGATGAAAACACTCAAATCACTCAACTAATCTATGTGGTAACATGTAACTAATTCGCTCAATTGCTCGGTCGTGACGAGTATTCTATCATAAGCTTGGCAAAGATACACATCTCCACCACTAGAGCTAAGGAGTAACAAGTTTATAAAGGTAAATATGGGTTTGTATGATAAGGCTTAGGGTTGATCATTCTACAATCTTTCACCAAAAGTACCACACCAACAAGGTAGCTGAAGCACACATACATGGCCGTAACGACGGAATAGACATGTGTGTTCGATCACATCCTCATTCGAGTTTAACCAACGGTTAGGATGAAGAATGATATAGGGTAGGGATCTTTTAACTTTCACCAATAGTAATAAACCAACAAGGCAACTGAGACATGCATACATGGCCGTAACGACGGAATAGACATGCACGCTCGTACAAATCCTCATTCGCGTAAAACCCATGGTTAATGATTAGAAAAGGGAAATAAATTGTTGTTAAATAAAAATTACGAAACAAATAGATTAAGTCTAAAATACAAGTTGCTAGACACTTTTTCTCGACCGCTACCATGATAAAGACACAACTATGTACAACGTCTTGATCATAGATCAAAAACAACAACCTAAGTTGGCGTTCCCGTAACGGTCAACTTCCCAATCATCCCATACTTTACATACTTTACAAGGCAAGTGGCGATATCTCCCACTTTATACAATACTCTACATCGTCGATTTGTATCAACGAATAATCGATCCTTCGTGTAATTTCTTCGGTAGTTGCGAAAAACTATTATCATTAAACATATCCTTCTCTTTTTCTAATGATGCGGAAATTTCTAATTTTTCTAATTTTTTTTGCTAACACTATACTATGAAACTCGGTGTAATTTCACCATCTTCACGATCATAATAATTCTGGATAATTCCTTCGGTAATTCTTCGTTCTTCGAACGTACCATAAATTGCGATGGTAGTAAAAATACATGAGTTTTGACTATAATATACATTCCCATTTGCGATGTGCAAATTCTTCCAACCGTACCAAAGATAGAAAATTTTGACACAAGACTCGGGAAATACAAACTTTACACTTTAAGCAACTAGCATCTGTAAAATAAACTTAATCTAACAGGGTAGGCTAAGGTGTAAAGGTGTAACGAAATAAACAAGTTGGTGTAATTCCTAAAGGATTGGCTTTACGGGTTGTTCTAGGGGTATCCTACTCTTAAAGTGAGAGTAAACAAAGGGTTTATACGGGGGTTAACTAACCAGTGTAGTTAGTTAATAAACAACATGTAAAGGCGATTTGGGTGTAATCCTAAAATGTACCAATTTAAATAAGTTACTCCAATTAAATCCATAATACTCATCATTGTGGTCTTGAGTGATATACCAAGCTAAGTTCTAAAGTCTACTACATCACCGGCACACTCATATTTTGTGGAATTTAGGTAAACATTTAGAAACGGATAGGCTAAATTCTTACAATATCTAACAAGGGTTATTGTGTGCGGGTTATGTATCAAGTAATTTTACAAATGTATGCTTGAAATTTTTTAAAATTTGAACATAATTTAAGCATTTCAGTGTGAAAAATAGGACAAGTAAACATTCTAATTCCATCCCCTCACTTGAATTATACAACGTCCTCGTTGTATAGATAAAATATTAAATACGATAATTAAAAAGAATTAGAATGAGAAACTCCCTTGATATTTTCTCGGTAGATTCTCCATGTTGCGTTTATTGAGCAAGATTGTGTGTTGAACAACCGCCTTGAAGTTTCAAGACTCCAACACTTCAAGATCTCTAGATATTTAGATTCTCCACCAATATTCGTCGATTTCCTTTCACGAGGTCCTGTGTAAATTATCAGAAAACAAATGCAATTCTATCTCCGTGTATTTGTTTGGTTAGACTTGAAATAAATACCTAAAACTATACACGAAGTCGATACGTCGTATCCATTCCCCAGGATTCATCGTATTGATACCTGTATACGCTGTATTCGTTTGACGAATACATCGTATAGACTGTGCTGAAAATAAAGACGGGATAACGTCCAGATAGTCAATATGCCGTATCCATGGGGTTTGGATATGCTGTATAGAAAATCTGGGAAGACAGACTGGATAAAAATTGAAAATACATTCAAGGTTGTCTCCCGGCAAGCACTTTTGTTTACAGAAAAGTCTTTAAGTTAGACTTGCCCTAATTTAATCCCATCCTTATAAACCAATTTGAGGTTGAACGGGATGCCAAACGGAACATATAAATTCTTTATTAGGAAAATGAATGACATCCCTTTGTTAAGATGATTCCAAGTCATGATATTAAAACTTAATCCCTTGATAAAAAATTTAGTTTTGAAAAATTTATTAGATATATCATGACTTGTTTTTAAAAGCTAATTTGACCTATGTGCATAGGCACCAACATCGGTATTTATTACATCAGGTAATGGTTTGACAGATAAATCCCCTGAAGAGTGTTCAATATTGGATTTATCATCATCATTGTCCTCATTCGATTTTGAATCATCGGGAGAAATTATGTTAAAAGAAAATAAATCATTAAAGTATAAAACATTTTGTTCCTCTTCATTATATTCGGACAATGATGCTTCATCTTTCAAATCAAATTCATCGACATGTTGAGGAATTACAACAGGTTCAGTTGAGAAATCTGATTTAGATGTTAGAGCATCATTGTAAAGAATGGCTAGAAATTCATTCTTGAAATCTTTAAAGAAGTCAAAATCATCAAAATAACTAACCGTAGGCTTGGGTGGTGGAAGTGAAGGCATATTGACTTTTTCATTATCATTTTCCGAATCCGTTTTCAAATCATTGGCAAAAATTATTTTATAAGAAAACGAGTTTTTGTCAAAAATACCGTGTAATCTTCATCGTCGGATTCGTCAAACAATATTCTAAAGTCAATTCTATTGTTTTTAAGAGGACTTACCATGGGTTTACATGAGTGGGTTACTTCAGAT